>APFE031575605.1:8997-30096 GCA_000404065.3 Pinus taeda | reverse complement strand
GGTAGATCAAGAGTAAAAATGGATCTTGTAATTTAATGTCACTTAAACATTTTAACTTGGTTAAAATAAAAATAAAAATAAAAAATCAATTATTAATTATTAATTTTTATAAATTACTAAAAGTAGTTTTTAAGCTCCAGGCCCTCGCAGAAGCAAGATAGTTGCTGCCCGGATTTCCCACCATTTTTCAAACATTCTCAATATGATATCTTCATGAAAAAGTTAAGGTACTGATGTTGGATTAGTTGTTTGAAAAATATGTTGGTTTGTACAACCTTTCATATTCTCTGTTATTCTTAGTTTGTCATAATGATCTGTAGGGGTTGGGCCACTGCACCATATTGTCCTAAAAGGTGGAGATTGTGCACCAAAAAGGAAATTAATCCACATGTTACAACGTTGTTAAAAAATGCAAGACGTATGAAGGTAGTGAATTATGCTAATAAGCAATTTAGATTTATTATTTAATTGGAGATTTCCAATTAAATAATAATAAATCTACATTTATATATTTATATATTGATTGGAAGGCTTCTGAAAACAGTGCCTTCTTTCCATTAGATCCCCTTTAGGTCTTTGGGATAAGTACTACTTTCTTATATTATATAGTTGGGGCTTGCTACTTGTTTGCGTGTTGGGGCAAACAAACTTGATGTGTTTTTTTTTTTATCTCGCAGTTGGAGTTTATGGAATAAGAAATAAATTTGATAGCTTGACAAAAGTAGTAGAGAAAATATTAATCTCTCCTACCTTGAGAGAACTCGTGGTCATGATCAACACCTACAAGAGCTTTGTTGTGGAATATTATCAAAACTAATAGAAGGATATGAAAGAGTGTACAGTAAGAACCTTGATAAACATGAACACTAAAACTTGCAACATTGTTTGTAGGAAGAGAAAATTATGTTTCATTTTTCCAAACATGTATGTTAGTATATTACAGTTTAATGAATATGTTTTCCTATTATCATAAATGGTTTCCTACTTTAACAAAACATTCGCCAAGACTTCACAATATTTTATTATTCAGTGAAATATTTGCCAAGATCTTACAAGATTTTATAATTCAATGAAAGATTCGCCATGACTTTACAAGATAATATAATCTAGTGAGAGATTTGCCAAAAAAATTATATATACATATTATATTATTGATAAAATTGCCTCCCATTTTTCCTGTGTATCATGGGGATTTGCCCATTTATTATACATATAAATTTAGGGTGGTTCTTAAAATTTTCCCTGGTTGAGACCTTGGTTAGAAGAAGCTTACCAAGTCACAACTAACATTTAGGAGAAGCTGACGGGCTTGCAGTAGACCGAGCAAATGATGAAGCTGACCACGAAAGGACTAGCTATCGAGCAGTTAGTGGAAGAAGTCAAGCAGGCGGCTATGTAGAGCGTTGTCGAGGTTGTAGTAGTACAGGTGGAGATGGGGGATCTTCACAACAGATCACAGTGCCAGTAGTGACTCAAGAGCGAGTCACAACCTTTGTGTTGGGGGCCTATTGGGATGGGGTCCCCTGTGTCAGTTTTGGGGTTAAAACCAAAGTTTTGATGTAATTTTTGTAAGTAATGTAAATTCTGTGCGATTTTTGGATGCAGAGCGTGTAAATAATTAGGAGTAAAAGGGGTTTTATCCCCTTGCATATGTAAATTTGAGTCGGTTTTGAGATCCACTCATGGTTCGTGGACCATGGGATTGTATAAATAGGTGTGTCTTAGAAAGTCTAAGGAATAATCTGATGATGATGGATGTAATGGGTCGATAGAAGATAGCGCAGAGAAGAGAGTCATAGAGGAGGGGAAAGGCTTTGTAGCTGAGTGTGCAGAGGCCTAGAGTAGTGTCCGCAACTGAGTACACAGACCCTTGCAGTTGAGTGCGCATGGTAATTTTGAGTCTGTAACCCCATATTGAAGATCAATAAAGAATATTGTTGAAGAATTCTTCTGTTTATCTATTTACTTATGTTTAATTATGATTGCGATATATGCTGTGATTGAATAATGTCTTTATGAAATACTGATCTAGTGATGTGCGACTCTAAGGGATAAGTCTTAATAACTGTACGCAATGCATGTTAAGTACTTTCACGAAGATTATAATATATTATGTTATGTTATTAAATGCTTAAGTAGATTTGTACGAGCTCAGATCTTGGGTTATTGTATGGTGTGCGTAAGTGGATGACTCATCTGTTAAGGATCTGCAAAGACCTATCGTAGATCTTCGTGAAGGTCTAGGGGCTGTTTAAAGGAAGTTACAGTACCGAGCCCTCGGGGCTTATAGATCTGTGCGAAGGCAGATCTAGGGCAATAAAATACATCACACTAATCTCTGGATGCAGAAATTTGGTTCCAGCATCCCCCCATATTTCTTTCAGCGAGACTTCAACCTTTGCTACACAGGTTGATGTTGAAAGGGCAGTAGTGTACAGTTTTTTTTTGGCGCAATTAACTCTGAACCTGGGTCAAGACCAACTAAGCCAACAAGGATCGTTTGAGTGACATTAATATCTGGATGCAAAAAGGATTGAATCCATGTTTTTATAGCAACAAATACTTCTAGCTAAAATATGTGTGCCCTGGACATTGACTCAAGTGTAAGATCACTCCTGCCTTGTACAAGCTTTCGAAAAAGGGAAAATTCTTCCCTATGTTGATGACCTCATGTGCCTTCAAGGATCACCCGAAGCTCCGATTTCAGATCTACAATTACATCAAGCCCTCCCCCTACTACATCTCGAAGCAAGATCTGATCTGAATTGGCTACTCTATGTACCAATGTATTCTCTAGTCATTCACTTTCCTCCTCTGTTTCTTTCTCCCTCTCCATTTCCTTCTTGTGACAAGAATGCTATACTACCACCTCCATGTGTATCTACTCAATAGGCCATATCTCCCATGATATTTCACTCTCTAAGGGAGACATGCACATTATCAAGATGGGAAATATGCCCTCTTAGGTCTGTTGATCCATAGGCTTCAGATGATGCAAGTGAAAGAGAGGTGTGTAGTCCAGGAGTCCTATATTGTTGCTTTGGTGGAGGCATTTTCTATTGTTGTTGTTGAAAGGATGCTACAAAAGAGTTCCCCATGAAATCAAAATAAGGTGTAGCTACAACATTCATTCACGCTATAGAAATGCAGTCAATTGTCTATTCCATCAAAAGTAGTAAAGTCAAAACCTTCTTAAACCTGTGCCTAACACATGGGCTTGTTTGACTTGTTGAATAACCCTCATCAGCCTTGAATCCCTTGACTTAGCCAAAGTTTCTCTATATGCTCAAAACATAAATTTGTTGCTATGGACCTCTTCCTGTAAAATTACAAACGCATCATGGTTAGGAAAAATAAGACAACATATATGTTGCAAATTTAGAGCCTTCAACTTTAGTTCATTGACGCATTTTTATCTTTCTCTAGTAACTTCCTTCAGGGAGAGATTTAGAGGCTCATATTCACCATTTGGTTTTTCTTTCCATTTTATCTTTAAAATATTTACCAATTGAAAAGAAATCCCTTCATTTTCTTTATAACAACAACTTCTTTTGAAAAACTGTTGAGATCCTTATATCCAATATTTTGAGGATTCTAAAGATTGGTAAAGGGTCGTTCAGTTCCAAGAGCTGCATGATTCCATAAAAAAAATCCCTGACACCATGAAAAACACAATAGCTACATTAAACACCAACAGAGAAAAAAAGCTCTATATTTGATCACCTCCAAAATTATCGAAAACATGATCCATTTTAACAACCACTAAAATGTACAGCAAGCATAAATAACTAATTCATCGGAGTTGCCGAAAACAATCATTTACTACAACAAATTAAGAACAAAAAAATAAATAGTGTTGCCACAGATATTGTGCATTTAATATAATACACGAATAAACCAATTTAGCTCCTTAATTGACTTGGTGCAGATCATCAAGATGAAAACTCACGGTTAATCAACCTACACCAATTCAAAATTGTCCATTTCTTAGCCCACTAACCCCAACAAAAACAATGAACACCATTTTCAATCATCTAAAATCAGCTCTTGTGACCATTACTCCAAAATAACTCTAGTTGAACATAGGCTAGGTTCAACCAAAAATAATGAGAGGTCTTGTGGTTTAAGAGCTCATGGGAAAGTGCAGCTACCCATTTGGTATGTAGGGTTAAATGGAAATAATATAGTAGCAAATATGCAGATGAAAATTGCATGTAGAAATTGAGAGATCCTAAAGGCCAAACTTCATCTACACAAGAAAAAAAAGCAAAGATGACCAACATAATCGTGTTTAGTGGGATTTTCTCAATCTCTACCTCGGGAAATGAAAAATAAGGAGAGGAAGCCCAGAGACTCGACCTTCGAACCACCTCAAAGATTTAACCACTATAAATAAAATAAATATCAACACTGCAACCTACCCTTCAAAAACCACACCCAATAGAAAACCTGAAGAAAATGAAAATAAGCAAGCAAAACCCTACCTCATAGTCAGACCGTGTGCATATGTAGAAAAACAAGTTAACTTCTGATTTCAAATGAAGGCGTTATAATTGAACCATGCACCTTTTTTACCATCCCTAAATAAAAATAAAAGGAGTGTTTGACTGGCTCCCCCTCCCTTCAAGTAACTTCACTAATTCGATATAGAAGCCAAGAGTTGTAAGGTGTAATGGGTTGTGCCATGAACATAGGTCTACTTTCATGGATTGAGGGGTAAAGGTACTTATAAGTTGAGGAAAATGATTTCAATGTTTAATTATATAAAGTGTTTATAATATATGATTGATGATTTTTTTTTGTTGGAGAATAAAAGAGAAAGATAAGAAAGGAGAGGTATTAAATTTTGTTGTAAATCAATCAAAAGAAAGGAAAAATGTGTCTTATTATCAAGGATTTCCAGGTTGTCTCTTCAATAGGACTAAATTTTAGTTGGAGCTAGGGAGTTGGCCTGAAAAGAATTAGTTGGGTACTCTAGAAATCCAAGGCCTCACATATCCAAGCTAGTCCATTAGATAGATTTGTCTTGGAAAAAGGTTGCAAAGGCTGAGGTGCAAATCTACCTTTTTTAATGTGGGTTTTAAACCTTCCATTTGAGAATTATAAAAAAAGAGTCATGATCTTGAAAGGAAGTACTTAATTTTACCAAAACTCACTATCAATGCTTAATCCATGGTGTGATTCTTTCTATTTGGGTTTGGCCTTGAACATTGAGATCTATGTTTGGGTCTAGTTATCAGTCTATCATTTCATTTATGTGTTGAGAAGGTCTTAAGGGCTATAGGTGATATGATGATTATTTTCCAATACCCCTCCCTTGAAACCCTATAAAGAGATGGTGTGCCCCATTTTGTTGTCTTAATATTTCAACCACAAGCTCTTCCTATCAGGATGCCCTTGAAGGGAGGTTATGCAAAGGAAGTGGAAAAAATAAATAAATCATGTTGAGTCAGAGGAGGGGTATAGATTGCAAGTGTATCTAGAGGTCTTGACAAAGGTGAAGGGGAATGAAGCTTACTTCCTATTGCAATGCCTTTTATTCTACCATTCAAGGTGTTAAAGGTCATTGAATTTAAGGGTCGTAGGTGAAAGCTCAAAAATATCTTAAAAATGAGAAGTTAGGTGTGATTTAACATAGGATTGATTCTTCAATGATTGACTTTTTGGGTGAGATTTCCTAGTAAATGGAAAAAATTGAAGCCCTACCACCTATATATTAAGTGGAGTATGAGCAAATGTTTCCTAAGATTCAAAGAGTCTCTCCATATTTTTTCCATGAGATCCATAGTGGGTATGTTGATGTGTCGATAACTCATGTTAAGATATCATCTTTAATTTATGGTACATGTACTTCTTCAACTAGTGGTGGAGAGTCAAACCAATGAGTAGGTAAGGTTGTTCATTTACAAGGTTAGCATCAATAAAGTATACTCCCTCTTTTCCCAACTCTAGTCTCTAAGATGAGGAGTGTGCATAATGGACTTATTATTGTAAATAATTGCCAATATTGGATTATCTTGAAGTTCAAGGGCTTGAAGTGATTGCCCCAACCTACAAATCTTTCAATGAACTATGTTTTTTTAAATTAGACACTTGTGGTCAAGGAGTTGCAAAAGAGGAAGGCCTTATGGCTATTTTTAAGGGGTTTTCATAGGCTCACCTAAGTACCAACTTCCTTTTTCAAATTACAAATGAAACTTTGGTTACTATTGCAAGAAACTAAATTGCTCTCTTCTCACCAAAGGAAATATCTTAGGCCTATGGACTGATTTATCTTTTTACTATTGAAAGAGCCTCCACCCTGACTTAATCGCAAGGGTCTTAGCAAAAGGAAAGATATTTTTTAACCCCCATCCCCCCAACAATTTTGGGTTTTCTATCCTTGTCCATTTTACCCAAGGCATCACATGTTTATCCTAGGACCCTTCCCACAAATATCTGAAACAGATCCATCTCGCTTTTTCCATGATACCCTTGGGAATCCAAGCCAATGCCATCCAGTAAATAGGTATAGCTTTTAAAACTAACTTTTCCATGACTAATTGACAACTTGAGATAGCCATTTGTGACTCCAACAAGAGAGTTCTTCTCAAATTTAGCTAATAACCATAACCAATATTATATACTATAGTTGTTGGGATTCAGATAAAAACCCAAGCATTTTAAGCCAACTTCAAAAGTCAAAATTTCACATGGGAAAAAATATCTAATATTGATATGTCCTTATCTTCCAAACTGTGAGTAATAATGGTGGATTTAGTTAATAAGCATTCCAATAGCTCTACTGAACAAATCCAAAATTTCATGAAGGCAATTAAGATCTCTTAGGGAACCACTGAAAAAAATAAAAATGTCATCTACAAACAGAAAGTGTGAGATATGAAGGTTTTGCACCTTAATGCCTTGGAAGTCACCTCTTTTCTTGGTTGCATCTATCATTTTTCTTAGGCTTTCAACAATGATTAGGAAAAGCAGTGGGGTTAAGGGACAACCTTGTCTAAGTCTCCTCTTAGCTCTGGAGAAAAGAGAGTTGCTCCATTAATGAGAACAACAAATGACATCGACATCATGCAGCCCATTATCTAGTTGATGAAGGGTACCTCAAACCACACATGTGTAAGGGTAAGTTGGATGAAGAGCTAATTGACATGGTTATACACATTTGAGAAGTCTAGTTTGAAGATATCCCCTTTCAGATTATTCATCTGTATATTGTGGAGACCTTCTTGAAAAACCCAATGTCCTCATCGCTGGAAATGGATTTGGAAAGAATTGGCTTAATCCTTTGGGAAACCACTTTTGCAATGATCTTATATATACAATTACAGTGAGAAATTGGTTGAAATTCATCAAAAGAGATTGGATAATAAACTTTAGGGATTAAAGCAATGAAGGTAGAATTGAAGGCTAGGAGAATGTGACCATATTCTCGAGACTCATTGATCACCTTTAGAATATCTCCTCCTAGTAGTTCAAAGATGTCCAAGAAAAACTTGATTGTCCATCCATTTCGACATGGACTTTTATCTTTCTGGAAACTGTAGAGGATAAATTTGAGATCTTATTTTGATACTTCCTCCAATATTAGTTCTCGATTTTCTTCCACGTCCACAAAGCAAGGAAAATAGTTTGGAACTCCAACGATCTTAGCTATTGAGGTACCTTCATGATCAGAGTACAAATTTTTGACATGATCTTTTCCCAAGGTAGCCAAGCCTTTAAATTCTAAAATCACCCTTCCTTCACAAGTCTTTCATTCACCATATAGTATTTTCCAGTTTCTTACTCTTGGCGAAGGCTTGAAAAAAAGTATACTCTCATCACCCCTTTCTAGCAAAATAACCCTACTTTTTAGCCTCTAGACAGCTTCCCTAGCTGCCAAAATATCCTCTTTTTTTGCAATTAATCTACCTAGCTCCTCTTTTGAGGCTTTATCACTGAAACCCTCATTATTTGAATCGACAATTTGTGCTAGTTTTCTTTCTATAATTTTTATGTCCTCCTCTTTGATTATTTTATGTGTAGCCTATTCTTTTACCAATTTCTCGATGTGTTTGAGATTATCTACAAATTATTGTGTCATTGATCTACCAATGTTCCCATCATAGTGCCTCTAGGTATTATTCACAAGAACCCTGGAATTTTCATCCTAGAGCCAACCAACATTCATTTTGAAAGGGCTAATAACCTTCTACATCCTTCCCTTTAATTCTAAGAAGATTGGAGAGTGATCATAATCACCTCGCACTCCAATCCATTGATGAGTAAGACTGTGACGATGCACCATAGCTTCAACTACCAGAAATTTGTCTATGCAATTGGCCACTCTATTTGATCCCACTCATTGATTTCTCCATGTGGGATTTAAACTGATGGGATTCAGATCTGTCAGTTTAGAAGTGGCCAGGAGATAGATGAAGAAATTAAACAAGGTATCAGGTCTTGCGCTCTCTCCCTAGGACTTTGAAACTCCTAGGGAGAAATTAAGATCTGCACCCAAGATTAGGTTATCTCTTTGAATCAACAACTTCCTGGGTAAGTCAGACCAGAACCCCGCCTAATCATCGTGCGGGCCATAAACATTAAGGAAATGATATAAGGGCCTTATCCATTGAATATTGTTTACTAGAAGCTATATCCTCCCTAACTCTATCATGTGCAAGAGAGATGTTAGACCTTCTTCCCCTACCTCTTTCTTGTCCATAATTGGAAGGATTGACTCCTAAACCACCCTTGAAAACACCGGAGGGATGCTCAAATTTCCTAGGTATCAAGCTATATATGAGTAAATTAAACCTACCTGCTTTAGAGGATTCAAATTCAATGGATACAATTTGGGAGGAGCTCCCCTTCGAACCACCCAAAATATTACAAGGAACTTGATACAAGGAAAGGGATGTGACCAAGTTTTGTAAGACTACAACCTTTTGATTTCTAAAGTTCAACTCCTAAATCATTTCCATATTTGCATAGGGACATGAAAATAAAGAAATAGGAGGGGAAAGGAGGGGAGTTCCCTTCAAAGTAGTTCCATGCTCCAGATCTGTGACCATGACCATGACATTCTTTGGAGGTAGGACCTCGCCATTGATGTTCCCAGCAAGCAGGTTCTTTTGCACATCTCTCTCTGCAATAGGATCCATGACCATATATTCCCTAGAGCCCTTGAGCCTTGGATTTTGAGTCGAAATTGATGAGTGTTGCTCTAACTCTACCTTTGGAGCTTTGTAATCTTGATCTCATTTACCCAGAAATTTCCCTTCCTCTGTATGTACTCCCACACTAGATTTCAGGACCCAGTCATGGTGGCCCTCTTCAAATTGTTTGTTGGTTCTCATGACTACCAATCCCCTCGCCTTCATCTATTTCTTATTAGGCCTCGGTTGAAATTTCTTTGAATTAGAAGGAAGTGAACAACTGAAATTTCTAGGTAGTGCCAATGAATGCTAAAGTGCAAGGGAGGCGGGCCAAGATATGACAGGTGTTGGGGTGTGCCAATTCATGCTAGGGAGTGTTTTAAGGGAGTCTCAAGGAAAAATAAAGAAGAACCAGGTCAAAATGCATGGAAATTAACAAATAAGAGTGTGTGATAAGGAGTTTCAATGAGTTCTAGGTGTGTTAAGGATGGAGTGACACAGTTATATGCTAGGTAGTACCAAGGTATGCTAAACTACCAAAGCATGTCAGGAAGTGCTACGGTGTGCTAGGGAGTGTCAAAGCATGGCAAGTAATGTAGGGGATGTTAACACATTCCACATAGTTCCAAGGAATTCTAAGACATGCCAGGTGCTATGACATGTCAAGATGTAAATTGTGTTTATTAATTGTTTTGCGACCATGGTTGGATGTGATGAGCCTTATCTTGGTAAATTCTTAAGTGGGATGAGTTGAGATTGTACATGAGTAGCCTAAGATGAGTTACAGCTATTTCTTAGGTGAACAAGGCATATGTTGAATTTCCATGACACATGAGAATCTAGGTTTGGTCTTAGAATATTTGATGCAAACACACTCAAGTGCCACAACACATCTACTTCAGAGAACAAAATCTACACACATAGGGAATCAACTAGTGCACATGTAATTTTTAACTTTTTAAAATCCTTCTTCGTTATATTAAAAACTATGATAGAATAGGCTAGAGCTCCCATACCAGGGATCATGTCCCTTTACAATCACACTGATACAAGTAATTCAACTAAGACTTGGTGTTAGTCCTTTGACAAAAAATTTACCTCGAATAAGAAAACACTTGACCTACTTGCTGATGGTGGCCACACACAACCCTTTTAGTCCACATGTCTTGAACACATCTGGAAAGTCCTCTCGCCTCCCATTTTGCAACCCCTCAATCTACCTCTATTAATGAACTCAAATCCTTTAGGTTACTGAACTCAGATCAACAAACTAGCTACCTCCTTTTTCCTTCAAGGTATGCAACACTTAGGGTCTTTGAATATCTATTCACAACTCCATTTGTGAACAAGTCTTTGGTCTGCCCACTTTTTCCATACTACTTCTCCAAGATGACAAGTCTAGGGCTATGGAGGCTTCCCTTCTTCTCACTGGCTCAATCCTCTATAATACACTGAACTAGGGCTAGTTTTATAGCCCACTTGACTGCTACTTTAGTCCTTCAAAGTCTACACGTCCTTAGGCCCAATACACCTACCCTTCTACTAGTCTTGTTGTCCTTCACAAGTACAATACTTAGGGCTCTTATTTGACAGCCACTCTACAACCCTTAAACTGTACTTGGACTACCATCAATTTTCCCATTCAAAGTCAATTATTTTACTAATCTAGGTCCCACAACACTACCCTCATCTAGGGCTCTTCAAATATGCCACCTCATAGTGATTTGGGTCCTCTCAAAATCACTATTCTTGTGTATAATTTTCTTTGTTGTCCAATCTATGAAAAAATATGAACTACTCCTCTTATAATCCTTCTAGGAGTATGTAGATGATTGAAATGGGGTCACAAATCATCCACGAATAGTCCATTGACTAACTATTTGTAGGTTGCTTCAAATATATGTCCAAAAATCTATGGACATTCTGCCAAAATCAAATCCTCTTCATGTCAATTCATTCCTCATATGGTACAGTTCTTCTTCTCAATCTTCTACTTAGGTTCCACCCTCCTTTGGGTCTTCTATCTCCACACATACTTTTACAAACCATCTTCCAGATCTATGGTCTATATTCCAGAGATAAACCTCGCTCTAAGGGTCGCGACCCCTCTTCTTCTACGCAGATTTGTCATAGTCTTAAGGGCATACCTTATGGACTAAACATGCTAGGAAACCACCCTAACTAGGGCATTATACTTTTGTTCTAATTGATTTAGAACAAACCCTATCCACCCATATAAAAAAAAACAACTATTGCCTCCATAAGAGACTCGACCGAGCTCATATGGATCCATAGATTTTGGGCATTTCTTTGACTAAATCTTGACCTGAACTCTAGATCTCTACGACCCTTAAACTATGATTACCTTAGACAATATTACCTTGCGGCTACTTCTGTTTTAGCCCGAAATTAGAGTGCAGGCCCTCCTCCATTTGTGTTGGTCTTTATCACAGAACTTGTGGCCTACTAAGCACCACAAGATAGGGTCTCGAATCTCTTTTCTATTTCATAATTTGATTTGGCCTTCACAGATAAACACCACTGCAATCACATGCCAAAATTCTCATGAGACGCCTCTCTTGAGCTTGATCTACCAAAAGAGAACCAACAGTATGCCATACTACTTCCTAGCTTGAACCTATTAAGGTATGCAACATTCTTGTGAATCCTCACATGATGATCTTGCTCTTGGTGGATGATCATGGCCTCCCTTTGGCAACCCTTACTCAACCCTCTGACTTGGCCTACTGTAGGACTACATCTCTCCTCACCTCCTTGATCAAATGAGGTCCTTCTCACTTGATGTTCTTGCCTTCATTTTAAGGCCTCATTAAATATATTTTCCTAGATAAGACTCTTAGGAACCCTCTAGAACTTACAGGTTTTATCCACTTAGACCTTAGGAAATATTAATTTTCCTTTTTAATTTTATTTTAGATTTTAAACCCCATCTTGGGTCCAAAAACCCATCTCTTGGGTCCTTTTCCCACAAAGCCTTTTGTAATCAAACTCACAAACCCATCTCACTAGGCTTGTGGAGTACCTCCCAAGCTACACAATTCAACAACATAGTCTAGTTGTAGTAACCATAACTTGGTCAAGCTCTTGTAGTCAAGCAAGGACTTGGTTGGGTTCCCAACTTGCAAATTAAGTAAGGGTATTTGTGAGGGCATGATAGCTAGGGAGGGTCAGGGAATGCCAAGGAATGAAAAGGCACACTAACACATGCCAGATAATTTCTGCATGATGAGGAGGGTTAGGGAGTGTTGGGACATCACAAGGGAGAACTTCGTCAAAATGCATGGAAATGAACAAATAAGAGTGCATGTCAGGGAGTGTTAGTGAATTCAAGTGTTCCAAGGACTAAGTGTGTTAGAAGATGTTCATAATAGGATTGCAGGAGGAAAGCCTATGGTTGTGATAAGGGGCTTGACATAGCAGTTTTATACAAAGGGAGACTTAGTGCTCGGCACAACACTATTTTTCCTTTATCTATTATTTTTATATGACATGTAGCACACTTTGGCCAAATGCTCATGGTTTAAACTATTTTAGACAATTGCATATTCTACATTGTTGTGTATAAGTTTTTGGGAACTCGACTTGTGCCAACTTATATCTTGTGTGTATTGTGCATCTTTTGGTTCTTGAAAATTCTTAGTTAATGCTATATTGTTTATATGAACTGGACATACATGTGAAATATTACCTGTGTAAGCTATGTTGCTTAGTTGTTTTATGGACATGGCTAGATGTGATCCTTTCCTTGGTAATTTCTTAAGTGGGACAAGTTGAGCTTGGACCTGAGTGGCCTAAGATGATTTATAGGCAGTTCTTAGGTGAACAAGGCACAATCTACTTGTAGTAGGTACATTTGGTCAAGTTGTTGTGGCTGAAGCGGATAATGTCACATGAACTACAGTAGCTAAGGACTTGATTGGGTTCCCAAGTCATGAAAAAATGTAAGGCTATTTGTGAGCGCAGGAGTGCCAAGGCGTACTAGGGAATGCTAACATTTGTCATATAGTTCGAAGGCATGTCAAATATGTTAAGATGTGTCAAGTGCTAAGGCATGCCAAGATGTGAAAGGGTGTGACAATACGTGCCAGGGATTGTCAAGGCAACAAAAAGGAGAAACAAGTTAAACTACAAGGAAATGAACACATAAGAGGGTTAATAAGTCATCAATTTACCTTTTCCAAGAGGGGCATGCTAGGCACACCGAAACTAGGTGCCAATAGGTTCCAAGTGCCAAATCTTCCTTTGTTACTTCTCATCTACTTTCAAATAATTGATCTCAAATAGATTTAATATTAAACCATGCCAAATCATACCAAGGCATCTCAATGAATACTAGACATGCTAAGACTTGCCAAGTGCCAAGACGTGCCAAGTGCCAATGTGTGTTAGGGAGTGATACAAATGTTATGAAATGGCAAGGCATGTCGAAGAGTTTTAAGGTGTGCCAGAGAGTGCTAATGCATGTTGAGGAGTGTTAGGGAGTACTAGGGAAACACAAGGGAGCACTAGGTAAAAATGCATGGAAGTGAATGAATTTGAGGGTGTGCCATGGTGTGTCAATGAGTGCTAGCTAACATGCCAAGGAGGTAGTGACAAGTTATGTTAAGCATTGGTAAGGAATACTAGGAAATACCAGGGCATGTCAAGAAGTGCAAGAGTGTTCTAGGGAGTTCTAGTGTGTGTTAACATGTGCCAAATAGTGCCAAGGCATGCCAAGACATGCCAGATGCTAAGGCATGCTAGTATGTGAAGGGTGTCAAGGTATGCGAATATGTGTCAAGGAATTTCAAGGCAACAAATGGAATAACCAAGCTAAAATGCAAGGAAATGAACACATAAGAGGGTTAATAAGCCATGACTTTATATTTTTTCAAAAGGGGCATGCTAGGCACACTAATAATAGGTTCTGATACATGCCAAGCACCAATGTGTGCCAAGTGCTAATGTATGTTGATGCATGCCAAAGTGTTCTAGGGTATGGTAGGGACTACATGGCATGCCAACACCTACTAGGAGAGTGCTATGCTATGCTAGGGCCTGCAAACATGTGCTTGGGTGTCCTAGTCATGGCAAGATGTTCTATGTATAAAGATGTTCCAAGACATGTGAGCTGCCCAGGAATGTTAGTCTGTGCCAATGCATGTTAAGGTCTGCCAAGAGTGTTGAGAGAGTTGGCAGAGCTTGATTATGTATTAAATAATATAGTTCCTAAACACACTAGTGGAACTTTATCTAAAGGGAATTTGTTAGATAATAAACCTAACAAAAATGAATCATATATTGACTCATAGGAAAACTATATTCTCATTACTTGAGGAAAATGATACACACTAATTACTTCTTAACAATTTGAACAACTCTAACCACTATGGCGTTGGACACATAATGAAGACTCCACAACAATGGTATTTAATCAATCTTTTGACAAAAAATATAGTAACATGCACATAGCGTCATCAAAAACTCATTGGAATGATCAATGATGACAAAATTTTTTTGACCATCACTAAAAGTAACCAAAAAGAGTGTTGGTGAGGGTCAATAAAAGATCGTTACTAGAAGTGTCACCAAAGAGAGAATTGGTAACGGGCCTTTAACAACCCTCACCAAAAGCATCATTGAAAATGGCTTTGGTGACAAGCCTTAAAGGACCATCATTATATGCACTTAAAACAATGCTTTTTTAAGGACCATCACCATATGCGACATTGGCGACAAACCTTAAAGGTTTGTCACAAGCATGACCCTCACCAATATTTGAATTGGAAGGAAACATGAACATTTAAAATTTGAATTGGAACGTTAATATATAATAAATATACATAGCAAGAAACATCAAAATATCTTTTTACCAAACATTGAAAAGAACACAAACATTTAATATTTTAATTGGGATCATTGTATGTGAACAAACGTTATCTAAATAATTATATAACAAGAACTTTTAAGCTTAAGTTAACGATAATTTTTTAAAATTTTTGCTTTTTCTTATTATTTAGATTGCATTAAATTATCTTTATGTAATGTTTGGTAAAATAATAACTATTAATTATATTTATTCGTTTAAAATTGGAATTGGTTGGTTAGTGTTTTATGATGGTTCTTGGGTTGTGTCATCATGTGGCCACCATGAATATGAATGTTTAAAAGTGGAATCAGTTGATTAGTTAGTTTTTTTTTTTTTTTTTAATCTTGGTTGTTGGGTTTTGTCGTGGCCACCACAAATAGGAAAAAGTAGAATAATGCATCAGACATTTATCTCATCTAACTTTTTTCATCCGCTTTCAGTGTTTCTGCAGAGGTTAGTTATAGAGCCAAGAAAACAGATACATTTACCTCTAACGTTTACCTTTCTATATCTCTCGCACATCTTTCCTTGTATCCTATCCTACATCTTGTCTCAAGTGCATCTGGAACCTTACATCCATGTAACCATTGGTAATGGATGGTTTTTCTTCAAATTCAACTATAATAGATGTAAAGGATCCAACTGTGTTCGTGCCTTTTTCTGGCTAAGGTTATGAAAATAGAATGTGTGTGTTTTATCCTGCCACGTGACTATGTGCATGTTAACAGAGCATTATTTCAGAGTCGGGTAAGGTTTCAGGCAACACAGAAATAGAATCATTCATGTTAACAAAGCATCGTTTAAGAGCTGGGCAAGGTTTCAGGCAAGGGAGAAATTAAATCATTCTAGTTTGGTGGAGTTGCATTACCAACTTCACTCCATATGACAAAGAAAAAGCCCTAGTTTTAATAGAGGTGAAAATGTAAAACCAAAAATGTAGAAAAACAATAAAATGCACAGAGGAAGAATAATCAAAGTCAAACCTAGAAATCAATCATAGTTATTTCTCACACCAAAATCCTTTCCCACTTCACATAGCTCCCAAAATATTTTCTCGCAAATATTATTTCACACTTTGCACTGTGCTTCCTCATAAATATAATTCAACACTTTGTTTTTGTGTTAAATATATATAGTTAGGGAGAGACATGCTTTTTCATTAGGGCTGACATTAGATTAATTAGATTAAATTTTCACATTACATTTACATTTACATGTTTACGTTTTTACGTGAGATCTACCCCCATACTGGGTTGTAGAGCACCTCTCGGTGCAACTAGTGAGACAATTACGTAAGTCTAACAGTCTTACTAATTATGTTGCTTAAACTTCCATTAGTTAATCTTACATTAGAATACAGAAAACCGACTTAACTAGGGCTATTCGGTAGGGGCAACTAGCCCCTTTTCTATCTGACTAGTTGGTCATGTCAAATAGATCCTCCAACATGCACCATTTTTCTCATAAATTTTACCCACTTGAACAAAAGCTTCCATATTCAAGCAGTAGGGTATCATGATTTGAAACTAGAACTGAGAATTGAGACACTAGACCAGTGGATTGACATGAGATATATGTCTAATATTGAGACTTAAACCTTCTCAATTACTCTTATAACAACTTCAGGTTCCCTCTGATTAATTTTGTATTGAGATCAGAGGTTTAGGTTGAAGTAGTCTTCCAATTGAATCTTAGGAAGTAATCCATCAACGACATTAGCATCCTTATAAACGAAAACCATTCCACCTTTACGAAGAGGAAAATAAGTATTAGGAACCCACCACCATCTTTGCACAAGGCTTTGGTTTCTGCTGGATAGAACTGAATTGACAACCTCAACACAAAATTATGCTTAGGAGGCTTACGATAGGACTTAAGCAGCAGAAACTAGTCGTCGATCTTGTTGCCAATCAAACCGAAAACTATTTGTCGATCATGTCGCAAATCAAAACCTTCTGGACAGGGATCACCACAATTCATACGAGCTTAGCTCCAAAAACATCATTTGTAGTATACCTGGGGGGATAGTATGGGGTATAGAGGGAGGTACCCAATGGAATAATTTAATAATGGGATGGGTCGTAGTTATAAGGTAAACCTGTGGTATTAGATATATGGTATTGAGAGGACCATGGTAATGACCCATGGTATTGTATGTATGAATCATATATAGAGGCTAGAGACTCCCCATTGAGAATGTCAAGGATTATTGTATTGGAAATCATATGGCTTGTGGAGTGTTCTCCTTCCTTAAGGAGCGATTGTATGGTGTTACCCTACCTCAAGGGTTTGATATTAATGAAGATCTGAAGTTTATCTATTTCTCTATTGTATTGCCTCTTGGGTTTAATTGCAGTTATTGGGTATATTTGTATTTTCATATATTTACAGGTCAGATCTATTACATCATTGTCCATAATAGTGAACGCCACATTTGATGCAAAATGAACCAGGTCAACAAGAAAATGCTCATTTTATTGAGGACAAGGGTTTGGGAAACAATTGCCCCTCAAACTTGGATCGAAACATAAGGGTCAGTAATGATAATCTTATGATGATGTTGGAGGTGAAACACTTCCATGGATAAGAAACAACAACGCAGGCGAAATGCTTCCATGGAGAAAAAACAACGGTGCAGGCGAAACGCTTCCACGACAAAGAAATGACGACACACTTGGCAAAGAATTACATGATGTTGTTGCAGTGCTACGTGTCAACTATTATTTGGAGGGAGGAGGATGAAAATAGGTAGATCTTATTGGCCAAATCTCCCGAGCCAAACCCATCATAGGAACACCTTTCGTGTAATTATACAACACCATCCATAACTATTATTGCTTAAATATAAAATGCAATATTATATTTAAAATAATTAACAATGTCTAATATAGTTTTATAATATCTATAATGGTATAAAAATGAAAAAATTATGATACCTTTTAATAGTAAAATAGTTTTGTACATTTTATCCATAATTTACTTTTTGTAGATTAATAAAGTAAAATATTATTATTCTCTATAAAACCTAAATCCTTCAAATACATTTTAATTGTCCATCTAAATAGATTGTTTAATGTGATTGAACAAAGAAGAAATAAAATGTCAAAAAACTTTGGCCAAATAAATACTTAGAAAAAGTTCTTCTATTATGTGATTTTTAGGGTTATTTAAGAGCATTGTCTAGGGAAGCTATAAATTTGTTTAGACTAAATTTTTCTTGCCGGAATCTCGTAAATTAAAAAAAAAAAAATCAAAATGATGAAGTTTTTGAATAGTTTTTTGGATGATGGAAATGATTTAGCACCATAAAAACTCCTAATCACCGAAAATCCATTATTTTATCATAATCTTGCGATAATTTCTATTATTTTGAAAGCTAATTTGTAAATTTTTTTTAGAATACCCTTTATCTAAGATAAAAAGATGATGAAAGTGGGCTATCACTGACCTGCCCAGACGGCACCCACATAACAGCTGTGTTCTTGAGATCTCGCCAAACTGGCCCTAGGACCAGAACGATTGATCTGTCACGTCTCTAGTCATGTGGTTGTTTTCATTTCAATTCCACTCATGGATTTTTCCTCAGCGGCACTCTCATTTGGTGTGATTGACTATCCCTTCCCCTGTCTTGAATATTCCTTCGAATCGACACTCCCCGTTGCGAATCCAAGGTTCACATTATCGTCCGCCCAATCAATGGATTGCAGGGCCCTAGCTCGCAAAAGAGGAGGTCCACGTTGGATCCCAGCGGTCCATGGATAACTTCGACCCACCGTCAATATAATGTATAATAAAAGACTCTAAAATTATATGATGAAATCCATAATTTACATAATTAGAAGACCTTGACGCTCAAATTTCACATTAAACAAAGATGATAGAGCGGTTACCAACTAACATTGCATAAAAATCATATAACTGCGTTAAAATTTCGACTCCATCTTCACGCAATGGTATTTTATAATAATATGGTATATTATAATTACAAGGGCTTAATTCGATATTGAAATAAGCAACGTTAACATTTTTTGAAACTGTATGCATGATTCGGGAAGGTGTGGTGTTTTCCAATTTTTTTAATGATTATGAATGGAAGATATCTCACGGAACTATGGCAATGGTAATCTAGAAAAATCACTCACAGAAACCAGATGGTATTAAATTTCATAATATGGGCAGGCTCTCCATAAATTAAGAAGTCCGTTTTGACTGAAATTTTCATGCAGGGTGTTGTGGAGCTGATATAAGGCATAACTGATAAGAAAAATCAAACAGTCCAGAGACATTCTTCTAGAAGCTTGAAAGTTCCACGGCACCGAAAAATTGAATTTGATGCCCATCACTTTGCTGGAAATTGTGCTTTATCTACCAACCTCCCTATTTTGTTCGTTCGATTTGTGATTGCAAGCAGGCGAAAACCTGAAGAAAACCTGTTCCCGGCAAGGGCCAAGCGCTAGGAGACGCTCCAATCCATAGGCGAAACTATGTGTCCAACACTTGGCCTGGATATTTAGAATCTGGTAGTTTGGATCGACTCGCCCGTATATGGGGTTGAAGCCTAACTGAAAGACCTAGGAGCTCCCGACCTGCATCACGATTTTTCCTTTGAGGGTAAAGTCGCGATATGTGAGTTATCTGGCTGGATATGCGAGTTCGTCTGTGGTAATCGTACATTAGGCGGTGATAATAAAAAATACGGTGATACACGATTATCACGGCGTAATATACGATTACCACCGCAGGAAATGCGACCAGATATGCCAACTGTCACTGGATACGCGACCTATCAGCTGATATGCAAGTTATCAACGCTGAAAAAGTGAGTTGGCGTGGGTTACGCGGATTAGAACGCAGAATATGCTGATAATTGCTGTAATACGCGAGTTATTACCTCTTGATCTGCGAACTATCACTGAATACGCGGTTTATCACTACATGATAGGCAGGTAATTACGCTGATATGTACCTTTTCTGTTCGTTTATGCGAGTGATATCCGAGTAATCGCCTCAAAATATGCGGGTTATCTCCGGTTATGCGAATTATCCCAGGCATACGCGACTTATCAGAAGGGCTTAATCGACTTATCATGAAGATACGCGATTTATCATTCAATACGCGATTTATCAACGGATACGCGGTTATCATAGGAAGATACGCAGATTATTACATTGATAAGCACGTTTTCTCTGATATATATGCGAGTTTTTTCAGCCCGATACGCGAGTCATCAGTGAATATCTCCTGGTTACGCGAGCTGTCCCCGCTGGTTATGCGGATTTATGTGCCATGTGCCAGATATGCGAGTGACCAGTGTCCATTATGCGATTTATTTCCGCTGATGCGAATTCTCCCTGCCATTTATGCTTGTGATCCAGGGGCCTGCTTGGGTATTTTAGGTACCGTTTAGCGTGGTTGCGTGATGCATGATACTGGTCAAAGTCCGTTCTTCCTTCTGCGTTTTGCAAAGCACGAGTTCAACGGATCAACAGAAGCTCTAGTCGCCACTCTTTCTATTCATCCAGATCCAACAGAAGCTATAGTTTGCTTGTTCTTTAGGAACTGATTGATTTGTGGGTGCAGAGGATAGGGATCGATATGAACATGGAGAGAGCGTTTCATATTAACGTTGCCCTCTCTGCGTGTGGAGGAGCGCCGCATCACCGCCAATCTTCCATGGTTATGGAGGACCAATAATCTCATCGCAGATGCGTGGGGTTTCATAACACGCATTTCTGCGCTGCATTCTCGTTTTCGACACCTCTCCAGCCGTCTACAAGGGCCGCCTCCTGGGCTTACATATGTAAGTATCCACATCGAGAATCACACTTTTAATCATAGTTACCAAGTTTGAATTCGAATTCGATACGATATGATAAAAATTCGGATGGAAAAATTTCAATTCGGAAAAAATTCGAGAGTATATATCTTAACCATTTAAATATATACATATTATTTTTCTTATAATAATAAAGTCTTGTCATTTTCTTACCATTCATTTTGAAATTTAAATAATTTTTAATAATTTTAATCAATATAAACAATTTTAAAATTATCCTTTACCTACCAAAACTACAACCACACTTGTCTTAAAT
>APFE031575596.1:31973-54047 GCA_000404065.3 Pinus taeda | reverse complement strand
CCACCCCTCCTTAGGGAAGTCATGGCTACCTCTAAGAATAGAGAACCTGGGAGTGAAAACCTAGTTGTGAAAGATGTCATCTCTATTAATTGTTTTATTTGAATAATCAAATCTATCTTTGACATCATATTTAGCTTTGAACAATTTACAAGCTTAATGTAGGTGTTTTCTGTAAAGTAACAACCTGTAGTACTTTGTAATAATTTGTAGGAACCCGATTCCAACCATTAGAGCCTCAACCTATTATACACTAACAGATCTATTTTCCTGTTAATTTAAAAGTAATAAAAGGAGCTTGCTGACATTCTCACAAAGCTTTAAACATTTAACATCTTATCATTTTATCATAAGCAACATAAATTAAGGCGAGCATTCCATTGATATCAACTTAACAAGAGTAGTTCATGGAAAAATACCTGTTCCGGCGGTTGATGATGATACCTTTGTCTTATAGCTCCAGCTGAACGCTCCTTCTCACCGACCCAACCAAAATGTACCTCCCAGCCAACTGGAACAAATTCCTGCCAGGAAACCTCCACAGGTTCCCTGCTCGTGCCAAGTCCAACCAGATATAGTGCGTCCTCAACAAAGAAGTGCAAAACCAGATAAAAAATACTTTTCCCCTCTCAAACCCAAGAAACCTCCATAGGTTCCAAGGTCTCCCAAAAATAACAAGTCCAACAACACAATCACCCCCATATCATAAGCAAAACCTCCCAAAAACTCCCCCCTTTTCTCCCTTCCCCCTTGCCTTTTTATACCCTCCTTCCCTTCTCCATCTTAACCACCTCTCATTAATGTCATTTACTTCTCACCCATCCCTATAGTTGACTTCTCTTCTCCCAAGTAAGCTAGGAGTACATTTGGAAATGTGAGATGAATATAAAATTGAGAATTCAATGGGAAAGGATCATGTCTTCTCCCAAGTAAATTTGAAAAGTACATTCGGGAATGTGAAAGAAATATATATATATATATATTGATGATAAGATGGAGAAGACTATGTCTTCTCCCAAGTAAATGTGTAGGTACATTGGGGAATGTGAGATGTAATTACATGGAGAGGACCATGTCTTCTCCCAAATGAATGTGAGGGTACATTAGGTAATGTGAAATGAATACATATATTATGAAATACTGGAAGGAGACCATATCCTACCTAATATTCAATTTGAGAAGGTAAGTGGGGAATTTGAATAATGGAAATCATGACTTTTATATTAGACCAATATTTTTCAATATTTTCAAATAATGTAAACATTAACAAAATTTGTAGGAGAAGATTTAAGTGGGGCATTACATACACCCCTCCTTCAGAAAACTTCGTCCCGAAGTTAGAATGAAAGATACAAACATAGCAAATCAGAGAAAGTTATAGCAATAAAATTTGATAAGTTAGATAATGACATTACTTCTCATCAAGAGTCTCCAACTAATATATATCCTCCTATCCATCTTGACCTACTTTCGTTCCCACCCTATCCGTCCTCTGCTGCTTTATCAGTGGCAACGGCCATACTAACCACTGATAAAACCATCATGGTGGGAGTGTCGAATACATCGACCTAACTTCCCCCAACAGGCAACTGGCAATCGTCATCACACATCTAGGGGGAGCGTTCAGCTGTCCTCCCCACGATTCCAGGTTTCGGAGGATACACGGTGGGAAACGCCTCCACCCCTCCTTCAGAAAACGGACCACACTATATCTGGTTGGACTTGGGCACGAAGGGCTAGGGAACCTGTGGAGGTTTCCTGGGCTAGGAATTTGTTCCTAGTTGGCTGGGAGGTAAATCCAGTTGGGTCGATGAGAAGGAGCGTTCAGCTGGAGCTATAAGACAAAGGTATCATCATCAACCGCCGGAACATGTATTTTTCCATGAACTACTCTTGTTAAGTTGATATCAATGGAATGCTCACCTTAATTTATGTTTCTTATCATAAAATGATAAGATGTTAAATGTTTAAAGCTTTGTGAGAAGGTCTGCAAGCTCCTTTTATTACTTTTAAATTAACAGGAAAATAGATCTGTTAGTGTATAATAGGTTGAGGCTCTAATGGTTGGAATCGGGTTCTTACATGCTTACACCAAAATATCAGATCGACCTCTTTTCCTATGTTACCATAGAGACCTTGCACTCAGCTAATCAATTTGGAGAGCAGGCTCAGTAATGGGATTAATCACAAACGGTGCCGCTCACTGTTCAGACAACTTCAATCGCTGTTAAGCAATAAGCTAGTGTCAGTGGATAATAAAGTCATTCGGCACAGTTATTGCTCCTCTGTGGCTAAAAACCTCTATAAATTGCAGTGTTTTAGTAATGAAAAAGATATGTTCTAAGTGTGATCCTATTTTCTGATATGGTATCAGAGCTAAGGGTTTCGGTTGTGGCTGCTGAAGATCAAGAGTTGTGTTTGGCCATAGTCGAGTAAGCTCAGGTGGAGTGTTGTTTGAAGCCACGGTTTGGTGTGTTTTTTGGTGATGCACTGTTGTGTTGTCTCTATGACTTGTCGAGGCTGGTGATGGTTGGTGTGTTCTGCGGAGGCCATAAGTTTCTTTAAGAATGTGTTTGGGACTGAAGAAAGTGTGAAGTCTCATTCTTGGAGAGTAGAAATAGTGTGCATTTGAGGACGCAGAGGAGGTCGCAGCGATAACGTGGAAGACTAGTGCAACTGATGCTAATCTGGTGGAGTTTTGCTGTCTGAGGTGAAAGCTGCAACTGTCAAGCTTGCCCTAAGTGAATCTGTTGTCGTTGGGTGTTGTTTCTAATATTTGGTATGTTGCAAATATCAAAGTGGCTGCAGCATTGAAGCAAAAAATTTTCATGTTGCTTGAAAATCATGAAAGTGATTTGAGTTAAAAGGTTTCAGCTATTTTTTTATTTATTTTAAAACAAATTGTTGGGAGAAGTTTTCAAAATATTTTCTTTATTTTAAGTGTTGAGACTAAATCTAAAAATGGGTGTTTGCTTTTAATGAGAAGATTATCATGGAATGATAAGGTTTCTTAATATTTGTTTAATGTGGTAAAAAAACGAAATTTTTAATAGTGAAAAGCAGTTAGTAAAGATTTTTATGGTGCATGTGTGGTGAAAGTTTTCTGGGATTTGGTGAAATTGGGTGCACTTGGATTTAGATTTGGTTGCATTTTGTTGATTGGATTGATTTTTTTTTTTTTCATGTCAAATTTCTTGCCTGATACTTATTTGAATGAATCCACCAAACTTAACGAAGGAAATTATGTGAATTGGAATTCAATTTGCTGACTATTTTAGAAGGTTATAATTTGTCGTCCATTGTGAGTGGGGATGAGCCCAAACCCATTATTGCAGCTTCTATTCCAGATTGGGAGAGACTTGAGACAAAAGCAAAGGTGTTGCTATGTATGTCCGTAAAGGACAACATTATTCCTCACATCAGAGAGTGCAAGACATCAAAAGAAACATGGAATACGCTGAAGGCTTTGTATGAAACAACAAATACAAACTAGATCTTGTTTTTGAATACTAAGCTTTTATCTCTAAAACTGGAAGAAAATAAAAATATAAGCAATTTCATATCTCGTCTCAAAGATTTAAGTGATAAGTTAGGAGATATTGGTAAAAAGGTGTCTAGTACTGACTTAGTCACCATCACATTAAATAGCTTAGTGCAAGGTTATCAAATTTTTGTTTCAAGTCTTTCAGCTAGAGAAAAGCCTCCTACATTTGATGAATTGACAGGAATTTTTTTACAAGAGGAGGAGAGGATGAAGAGCTTTAATTTGGGCTTTAGTAGTTCACATTTGGCATTGGTAATCAAGGGAAAATATCCATACAGAGGCAAGCCATGGGGCAAGAACAAAGGAGGCAAGTTTCAAGAAAAATAGAAAGGTATGACACAATCTAAATTTCCAATCCATGATAAGAGAAATGATGACTATTATTACTGTGGCAAACCTGGGCATCATTCTAAAGATTGCTATAAAAGGAAATATAATGAGTCTAGGTAAAGAAATAGAAGGCATAATGGAAATTTTGTGGACAAAGACACCTCAATCAATGATGAATTTAAAAATCTTAAATTGTTTATTTCTGATGTTGCATTGTCTGTGGAATATGATGATGTGAATGCTTGGTTCATTGATTCTGGTGCATCACTCCATATGTCTTGTAATAAGGAGTGGTTTGATGAATATTATGAAAACATTGATGGAAAATATGTTTATCTAGGAGATAACAGATCACTTAAAGTTCAAGGTTATGGAGTAATAGGTGTGAATTTGCCTAATGGACAAGAGAGACAGATTCATAATGTGATGTATGTTCTTGGTATCAAAAAGAATTTAATTTATGTTTCTTCTGTTGCGACCAAGATTTGAAGGTGGAATTTGTTAGATCACAGTGTGTAGTGAAAGACATTCAAGATCAGTACAAGGTTATTGCCGTAGGTACCAGAGTTGGAGGCTTGTATAAGTTGGATGTGACAAAGAAAAGTCATGAAGCATTGGTATCTGCAACAATATCAATAGTAGATCTATGGCATGAAAAGTATGAACATATAAATCACAAAGATTTAATGCTACTTCAAGAGAACACAATGGTTGAATGTCTTCTTGTCTTGAAGAATGATCATGTTGAATGTGAAGCATGTGTACTTGGCAAGCAACATAGGGAAGAATTTCCTATACATAAAGAAAAGAGGCAAAGGAAAATGCTTGAATTAATTCATACTGATGTATGTGGACCTATGCAAACTAGATCTATTGGTAGAGCATTGTATTTTCTTATTTTTGTGGATGATAGATCTAGGTATACATTGCAGATTCGCTATTTCGATTGTAGATTCGCTTAACATTCTTACGTGGATATTTGGACCCGCTTTTCCGTTTCCGTTAATAGAGACGGATGTTGATATTCATTATCGGAATTATTTGTCTGGGAAAATTTTTGCAACCAGAAGCTTGTGTTACCTGTGACATCCATCCGTCGTTCTCTCAGCGCCGTCTAGAGGACACCTCGAAGAATGGAATTAAATTCAACCTACACAGCTACA
Organism: Pinus taeda; assembly: GCA_000404065.3. Classification (NCBI taxonomy): domain Eukaryota; kingdom Viridiplantae; phylum Streptophyta; class Pinopsida; order Pinales; family Pinaceae; genus Pinus; species Pinus taeda. Next base: position 49,013 of record APFE031575596.1, on the reverse strand, counting down.
GCACTGGGCGGATGCCTTAAAAAAAGATATTTATCACACACGATTAAGTTGTTCGCTCATTCACGGTAGTCAGTGGTAGAATTAATTAATTTGTTTTTAATTATTAAAATTTAAATAACTATTAATATTGAATATTGATTTATGGAAAAGTGGTAATTAAAAAAAAATTGTAAATATTAATACTATTTACAAATGGGGTGTTGTTAAGATTTAATAGTTATTACTATTCTTGTTATTTTAGAAATTTTATTAAAATAATTTTATATTTTTAAAATTTTATTAAAAATTATCAATTTAAAATAGATATTAATTTTTGATAAAATTGGTATGTTTTTCTTTAATATTCTTTAAGTTAGTATTGCAAAAAAATGTATATTTAAGGAAATATATAATTCTTTTTATTAAATAAAAAATAAAATATTTTCTAAATAAAAATATGTAGCAACCATAATTAAAACAAAAATAAATTTATTTATTTGGTTAGTGGTTGGTTTTAATTAAAATCGTTATTGTTGAAGGTTTTTTATTTAAATTTAAGGTGGATGGGGATTTGTTGATTTTTTTAGTTGATGGCCTAGATTGATTCTCGAGGGAACATGCTCAGCATATGCTTAGACTTCAGGTTTATGCTAGACTTCAGGTTTATCACTGGTTATATTGTATTAAAAAGTTCGTTTGGTTGCATTGACTTTTAAATTTTTTTTAAAATTATAATTTTGCCACATGGCTCCAGGCCCACCAATTTCCTAGGGATTTGAGATTATTCCAATTCTAATAAATTCTTCCATGATAAGTTTCTCATTATTATTTATAACATTCATTTATATATAAGGAAATTTTATTTAGCAAAATGGTCTATTACTTTTTATAAATTTAAAAAATTATATTGGTGCCAAGTGGTTCCCAACCCACCAATTTCTTAGGGATTTGATATTATTCTAAAAAATGTTAAAAGGTTTGCTAAAAGACAATAACTCTAGTGGTAGCTAGTGGGTTTAATTCCCCCTTCACATGAGTTCTAGTATTTGAAGACATGTTAGACTATGTGGAAAATTTTAAACAAGTTGAGTGTTTGACTATTAATTCCTATAAGTTTGAATGGGATTGAATGTGAGCATAAGGTGGAAAATCTAAGAGAGTGTTTAATGTGATTATAAGATGGACAATCTAGGTGAAGGTGAATTTTACTATAAGATAGACAATCTAAGAAAGTTTTTTAATGTCAGTACAAGATTCAACCCTCCTAGGCTTGGTGGCAAACTCTTTCATGTGAATATAAGATGGACAATCTAAGAGAAAATGTTTTTTATCTTAACCCTCCTATTACTGTTGACAAAATCTTTCATCCCAAGGTGTTTTGAGAATTCACCAATGCCTACATAAGTGACAAACTCTTTCATCCCATGGTGTTTTGAGAATTCATCAATGCTTAATTTCATTATGAAGCTCATTAGAATTGGTTCTAATATTGGAAATGTTCATTTTCATCTTAACACTAGTCAAGACAAAGAGATAATTTTGGTTCTTCTGATTGGGGTGATCACCTCCTTATAATATTTCACTTTCCTTTTTTCCCTCCAACTCTTTATTTTCCCACAATTTCTCTTTAAATTTGGAAGCAATATTATTTTTGATATTATTTGAATTCTGCAAGATGATCTCTTATTTATTCCCCAATGGTCATGCTTATGCCATCCTCACATAAATCGATGGCAAAGGTTTTGGCTAAAGGTTGAAGCAATTTTAGGAAACCTAGAAGCAATTTTAGGAAAGTCATTTGCATCCATATTGCATAACTTCTTCTTATATATAAGATACCCTGCGATTAAATAAAATATTAAAACAAAATTAAAAGAGGAAAATAAATTATTTATAAGGTGAACCCATATCTTTTTATTGATCTCTTGTGATACCTTTTGAATTGGTAATGTTCTTTTAAGATTTTCCAATGATTATAATTTATATGTTTTCATGATACTTTTGGTAAAGTATAATTGGTAATGTTTTTGTGTTTTATTTTTATTTTCATTTAACTAATAATATTTTTAAATGAGATTTATTTCTATTTCTATTTTTATTTAATTGGTAATGTATTTATATGATATTTGTTAAGATATAATTTAGTGTAATGGTTTTAACAACATTTTAAAGTTAGAGAATTGCATATTCCACAATTCGGAAGAATGATTAAAATGAATTCAAATATTCTATAACAAGTTCAAAAAAGTAAGACATGCAACAAGTTAATATGAAAGAAGTTAATGTTTTCATATGAAATATTTTGGAAACACTTTTACATTAATGTTTATTGTGATTTATATTTTTGTATAAATATTTTATATTGCCGTGGACTAAGTTATGACGAGGATAATCTGGTTAATATTGATAAATCTGTGTAACCATTCAAAAAATAAATCTAAATTTAAATCATATGACTTCATGAATATGAGTAACTTTATGTGAATATAAAGGTTTATTGTTACATTTTAGACACAATGAGGTTTATATAGTTAATTAAGGGAGGATAAAAGAATTTGGCACCTTATTTAGTGCTACAAGGGCATTGAAATATAGATACGACCAATAAATAGTTGTAATGTGTGGGAAAATAAATTTTGGCAATTATTTTATGTATTATTTGTCTTTTATACTTGTCATCATAATAGAATCTTCTGATACGATTAATGAGAGTAATAATTTGGCAATCATGGCCAATATTAACAACTATATTGTAACAATTATTTCCTTATATTAAAATATTATTTATTTAGTCATACCTAAGTGCTATATTATAACAACTAAATTTTTTCTCTCCATCTATTTAACTTGATGCCAAGATCTGGTTCTTCATCTTGTTCTAGTGATAAACCACACTGGATGGTTTGAGACGCTTCAACAAAACTTTGATGATGTGCTTTTTACTAAAAGTTTTCTTACTTTTCATGATCATGGAAGAGTTTGAAAATGCAATTCCAGTTGATATGAATGATGGGTTCAAATATAAAATGGATTCAAGATGATTGTTGAGCATAACTCCTAATTAATGGTTATTGGATTTTCTCTCTTTGAGGATGTTGCATTTTGAAGATGGGAAGAATGGAGATAAAAGCCTAACCATGGACATTAAGAAAAGAACATCAAAGATGAAGTAACACACAATCACATAATATGTTCAATTGATCCACGTAACATGTGGTAGTAAAGAAGACACTATTCGTTTAGGCAAATGTGGAGATGACCAATAAATTATCGTGGATATTCCATTGGAACAATTCATCATAATAGATCTGATAAATATTGAATTTTTCACTGTGAATATTAATTATTTTAGATCTCAGATTCTTTATTTATTGTTTATATGCTTAAATATGAATTAGTTGAAATGCAAGCAATATAGAGTGAAAAGAAATACACACACTAATCAAACTAAACACAAATTTTCCCTTGGGAAACCCTTATGGCTGAAACCTAGGTAGAAGGTGAGGTTGTTTTGATCTCTATTCTCTTGTATGGCAAAATGTGTAGATATAAAGAAAGAGGTACTCTATATAGAGTTACCTAAGACCCATGGCTTATAAAGTTGCTACAAAAGCTTAAGCCTTTTTTTTTCTCTCTAATATCCCATTCCCAATTTCTTTGCTCAAATATGGAAGAGAATGTAATAATATGAAATGTAACCCCTACTCCTCCTAGTGTCCTAGTATTTAACATAACCCAATAGCTAGCTAAATGAAAATTTTGACTCCCTCAACTGTCAACTAGAGTTACGATTTTGAGCATTCTCGAGTATTTTTTAAATTACACACATGGCTATCCCCATATGCATGAGTAACGGGGATTAACATGACATCGAATTGTAGCATGGTGGTCAGTATGGTAGATAAACTTGCGAGAGGCATAAATTTTTCATACAAAGTTCGAGTACCGGATGGTCTTGAATAAACTAGAATCTTTTTTACCCCAAAAAAGAATGTTTAATGCGTCAAAATGGATTTGGAAGAATTCATACCCAAATTAGGACCCATTCATAAAAAAGAATGTACAAGTTGATTCATTTAATTCTTCCACTACGAAAGAATTGAGATAGATGAAGAACATTATAATAATTCAGTCTGTAATAAGATAAATTATAAATGGGAAATAGTATCAAAATTTCATAAATTACATATGAATGAAGTCAAAATTGGAAGAAACTTACCCCTCAAAGAATACAAACCTATGAGAAGATAGAAAAATAATATAAAGAAATGGGGGGTTTCAGAAATAAATGATCATAACCTATTGCAGTGCTCATAACCATGACCAATCTAGAATGACCAGATAAACATAAAAGAGTAATATATAGATACATAAAGTTAAATATGTGGAAGTTTCTCAAACAAGTGTAAGAAATCAACTAGAACATGATGGAGGCTTTTTTAATTAGGGAATAATCATGATGAAATAACTTAGCAATCTATTGTTATATTGTAAATAAGCATGCGGAAAGTGGTTGTGGAATCACATATGTGTGGAAATGATTTCATATGTGGTAAAATAAAGATACGTTGTAGACTAATAAGAAATACCTAACATGATGTGTATGAAGGAATTTTGTTAGAAATTCTATAATGAGAGCTTGAGAAGGATTATGCATAATTGAAAAAAATAGTGAGAATCAACTAAGGGCACTTGAGCAATAATTATGACCAAAAAAGTGGAAATGGGGCTATCATGAGGAACACATGCCCACAAGAATGTGTGCTTGTTCTTAGAAATTCACATGTGTTCCTAGTTGTTTAGGCTCCCCAAGGCCCAAGGTGCCAACTAGGACCCTAGCAAGGTTGCATGCTTAGCATTGCTCAAAAGTGTGTGCGCATTATTAGGAAATATAATTATGCTATTTGAAAACCTTAGTTTTATGCACTATGAAAACCCTTGCTTCGTGGAATTTCAAAACCATAGCAATGTGGAATGTGGAAACTCCAACATAGTGAGTTCAAATTTGAGTGCATAATTAGAAAATGTGACTAAACATGCCGTATTGACCATACATCACAATTTGGTGATGTATGTCGATGTATATTGAAGTGAAATTTCAAGACCTTAGTTTTGTGAAATTTGAAAACGTTGCTTTTGTGGAATTTGAAAACCCTTGTATTGTGGAATTTGATGGAATGGAATCATATGTATGTAATTGTTGTTTATATCATTATGAATAATTTATTCCCAACACTCTATTTCTCTATTTCCATTTACACATTTTCTAGCCTCTCTCTCTCTCTCCATCTCTCTCTATTTATATTTCCCTTCCTCTCGTTTTCCAACAAGCACTTCTTCGACTCTCATTGAAGAAATTTTATGAGATTTCTTATCATTGGGATCTCTAACCAATAGAGAACATGACCCACAAGAACTATGACCATAGTAACTATGACATATAAGAACAATGAACTTGAGAGATTTTAACCCTTAGGAATTATGACGCATAGTAACTATGATCTCAAGAACTTTGTCCCTCATGAACAATGACCTTAGAAATCATTCCTTTGTCGTTCATAGTTCCCTTATCAATTAGGAACTATGACTTTATTTTACAGGATGATGACAACAAGAATTATGATGTGGGAGGTTTGACTATGAAATTAAACTATGATCTTTGTTTTTTAGTCATAGTTCTAGGGAATAATCCCTTTGTTAGTTAGGAACCTTGACTCACAAGAACTATAATCAATGTTTATTAGTCATAGTTGTAGGGAGTTTCTTGATTAGGGAACTATTATGACCAACAACCTATAATCATTTTATTCAACCATTGATCAAAGTTCTTGCCAAGTAGAGTCATTGTGGTAATAGTTCTCATTGGTTAGAGTTATTATGGGTTACAGTTCCTATTGGCCAGAATTAGTAAGGTCATAGTTTTTCTTGAATTGGTTCCAAAATCTATCTTTTCAATGTATCCTTTATTTAACTGATGAGCAATGGGAGAATAATGAGAACTATCCACCAAGATAAAGAGTCCTTAAGACTATGTTATCCAGATTTATGTATGTATGGTATTGATATTCTTGGCACTTTTCCAACCTCCTCTTCCTTCCATATTTTGGTCATCCATTTTTCCAAATGGTTGAGTAAGTGATATGGTGAGTTAGCAAGGTAGTTTACATATTAAATGTGATGGGGCGGTTTGTTTGAGTTTCAAATTTAAATTCAAAATCTAAAAGTTGTAGTATGCCACCTCTCATTTGTCTTGGATATTTCAAGAGGAAAGTGTGCTGGTATCTAAGTTCTATACTAATTTGAATTATTATAATTTATTTTACAAATTTAAACTCATCAATTAAAGCAATTATAGTTCACAATAATTTTTTTAAACAATATGGCAAACATGATTTAAATACTTCACTATTTTAAATACCAAACAAGCTGAAGAGTTTTTAATTAGCAAACAAGAGCTTTACGTTCCATCGCCACATAGAACCTTGTCATAAAACAATGTATTTACAATTTTTTTTATGTTCTTTTGAACTTATGAAGTCAAACTAAAAAAAAATAAATTGAGTATTATAGACTGACTTGGCATAGTACAATTAAAAAACGATAAATATTTTACCTTCCTTTAATAGTTAAACTATTTTTCCGTTTATTTTATCTATTAAAAAACATTGTTATTCTTATGACCAGGTATAATGTAAATCTAACTAAACATATTGGGATACTAAACAAATTTAACTATTAATATTCTTATGACTACTTATAGTGTAATAAGATCCTTAAAAAAAATAGTTTAACTGCGCATATTCTTTTGACTATGTATAATGTAATAGGACTTAAAAAAAACCAGTTTAATCTCAAAATAATATATTTGAAAACATATTCTTTTTTTTATTAATATATAGGAAAACTATTTGATACAAACTACCACTACCTCAAATAAGTAATAAATAAATTATTTGATATAGGAAATCTTCATCTTGTTTTTTTCCATTTCATCATCAAAAAAAACCTCTTGTTTTATTTAAGGACAAAAAGGTCTTACAAGTTTCAGGAAAGAAAGGACTTTTGCATTTTGGAATTCTCTAACTTCAAGCATGTACTACTATTATTAAAAGTTAAGTTAGTTTTGGTAGTACATGAATAATTTTTTTATTATATATTTAATTTGTCAAAAATATTACTTTGAAGTTATGGAATCAAGGAAGTTAGATTCTTACTGATATGAAGTTAATTTTGATCGAAATAACTGTAACATTCGACATATTAAAGTAGTCTTTTAAGAAAAGAATTAACATAGGATTTGAAGCAACAATTTCAAAAAAATACTATGAACTAATTTATATCCAAAGACCTGTAAAAATTTAAAATATAATTAAAAATGTTACAATTTCAAAAAATATTTCCAACTAATTTGTATTCAAGGATCTGTAGAAAATTAAAATATAATTAAGAATGTTTTTATGGGTAAATGTTTTTATTATCAAAAAATTGCTTTCAAGAACAATAAGAAAATGACGTGGATCGAATAATTTTCAATAGATTGCGAATATTTTACACCTCTGTACTAGGCTCGAGAATTCATAATGTCCTACTTGTATTCAGAATTAACTTCTGTTTTTAGAACTATAGTAACCAACGACTGTAATTGGAAACTTATTGCGAAATCAACCTGTAAAATTAAGGCCAATTTTATGAATTAAATGTAATATGGTCATACACAATGCAGTTTATCTCCAACAACTTCAAACTCAGAAATTCCATAACACTTTCTTGATTGATAATTAATATAATGATATCCTAATACATCCATAATACATATTTTCCTACCAAGAGTGTTGGATGGACTTGCACGTGGTGAAAGATTTATACTTGAAATTGAAACGAACAACTTAGTTTGGTACTCAGTTGGAATTAGTTGAATCGACTTTGAAAATATTTTCTCTGTACAACTACATCGTTTTCATGAAAGTGATCTTCTTCCAAGATATGGTAATTTGTATGCCTACATTGTCTTCACGAAAGTGATCTGCTTCCAAGATATGGTAATCCATTATAGGATTCGATATCCAAAACCTCTTTTAATAACCATATCAAAGGCTTGTTTTGGTTTTGATTGAATTAATCCTCTAACTTTTGCCTTCAACGCTACTACTATGTATCGTCAACTGTAAAGTAACATCAATTAAAAAGAAATGGAATCAATTAAATTAGATTTTTATTCCCAATATAAATTTTAAAAGTGTTGAGATCATAATTAGGCCGATAGGCCTTCTTATGCATCAATAATTGTCAACACTTTTACCCTGCTCAGTTGGATCAGACACTCTTAACTGTTCATTTGAAGTGTGACTGTTTTTTCCAAATATCAGTTGAGTTGTCTTACTTCTTTTTCCCATTCTTTTATGTCACTCTTGAAGATATTTTTACTGCTTTTTCCCTGCCAGTTGTTGTTGTTCTTCTTCTTCCCTTTCTTTTGGCAAGCACTATTCTTTTTCCCTAGCTTTTGGCAAGCACTGATTAGTATTAAGCATCTTATAGAGCGCGTTATCACTTTCATCTCATCATTTTCTTCAATACTCTGCATTGGCTTGCCTTGTTTCTTGTTCAATTTTATTTTCTTTGTTGCATGGCCATGCATTTTGGATTTTACAGTGTTTTATTTTCATTGTGTTTTTCTCTGTTTTGAATTTAATTTATGTTTTTTTAAAAGAGTGTTTGCATGGTTTATCTTGGCGATTCTATTTTGTTGTTGTTATGATGAGATAGAGATTAAATTTTTGATCCATTGGAATGAAATTCTCGAAAAGTTTTATGGATAGAAGCAGGTATGCTTTTGGTTTTTGATATCTATGGGTTTAGCAAACCATCAGTGCATCGTTGCATTTGGTTCGAGTCATGATCTGGCCTCTCTGATCAATTCATATTGTTGTGAAGAGAATGAGATGAAAATTCCAGGGCTTGTGAAGAAGCGTCGGGTATATTGCATCTGATTCCTATAACCCACGAAACTGCAAAATCACTGACAGAGACAACATTCATTAGGTCAATGGCCTTGATCTTGTAGAAGGGAACCACTGAAGCTCGTCTTCACGTGGCAGTTTTAATGTAGAAGGCTTATGTTTGGATATCTGATTGGGAATTTGTTGTCAGGGAAAGGATTGATATTTTTCAAGGGCTCTTACAACTAATAACGAGTGAAGTTTTCCATCACGCAACCATGGCCACTTTGGTTGTGCTCATAACAACATGTAAGAAATCTCGAAAGAACAGATTGCTAGCAATCGAGGTAGGTGCTGTATTTTCTCTGATCAAATTACTTCCAGATGCCAAGAAGCCGAAGTGTGAAAGGATGTTAGATCTATTGGACATGCTAGTGAACTACGCAGAAGGAAGGGCTCCATGGCTGATCATGCCATGGGTATTGCTATACTCTCGAAGAAGATTATTAGGGTTTCAGAAACTGCCAGTAAGAAAGTAGTGCAAATCCTTTGGTCACCTTGCACATATTCTTCAAATGCGTTCATTCTTCAGGAGATGCTTCAATGCAGGGCTCTATCTAAACTATGTACACTTCAACAACTCGATTGCACAAACAAAACAAAGTAGAAAGCGAAGGAGGTATTGAAATTGCATGCAAATACTTTCAGAGCCTCCGCTTGTCTTCCCCACCTGATGAAAAGCGATTATCCAAATTATATTTAAAATTATACGTAGAGAAAACTTGAAAAATTATCATATTTTCTTAATTTTTAGTGAGAATGGAAGAATTGCATAAATTCTTAGTAGATCCAGACATATTTGAGATAGATGTTTATCTTTATTCTATTGATCGTAATTTTCACTAAATATTCTAGCAGTTTGTCTTCGCATTTGCATAATAGATATGACGAAAGAAGTTAAGATGTCCAAGTTTTTTTTTTGGTTGATTATCGCATTTACAAGTCTCACTGTTTCTCCAATAAATCTTACGCACAAATCTCCAATCCTTTCTAATCCGAAACCAATTTACTTTATGTTATGTCATAACAATCGTTGCATTCATATAGTGTCAATTTCCTGCAGGCTGTAGTTTTGAGTAGATTTCATGAGAGTTTTCCAAATGATTTCATTTTGCACAGAATGGACTATCAGTGCACATGCACAGTGATCCCCTTTGTTGATCAAATATCATAAACCTGAGGAAAAACCTATCTGTAGACTCTTAATTATTTGAGTTAAAAAATTAGGACACTGGAATACATTAAGTTGCTATTGGGAAAAAGCATGACCCTTTGCACATGCAATAGTGATCCATTGTTAATATTCTTCCGCTTGAAGACTTTGGAAAATCAAAGGCAAGGGACCAATTAGAAGTAATATGATTTGTTTCAAAAGAAAACATGGGTCGAAATCTTCTTAGCTATTTCAAGGGGTTTAGATTCTAAAAATAACCCATAACAATTTTTTTGGGATGTGTATCATAAAATGTTAAAAGAAAGGTTAGTTTTTTTATAACTATTAATGTTCTTACTTACTTCGATGCTTGAATGTTTAGTTTCTTGGTTAATTATTTATCACATAATAGTTTCTCTTAGTATCTAGTTAAAATCATTTTTATTTCATTTTGGTTTTATTTATTCCATGATAAAATAGGGTGTAACTTTCCAGAATAGAAAAATCATCACCTATCTCATACATATATAAATATCCTAATACTAGAATAGAAAAATCATCACCTAGCTCATACGTATAAATATCCTATTGCTCGAATAGAAAAATCATCACCCAACTCATACACATTACTAATTACTTATATATATTATTACTAATTACTTATATATATAATTTTTTCTGTTAGTTAATGAAAGCTTTTCAAAGGAAATTTGACACATTATCTTTTTGAATCCCAAACTGGAATTTGTGTTATGAATATTGTTCAAGTTTAGACATATTATTTCTATGAATGGCCACTTGAATTCATTCATGTTTTATGAACATTGTTGATTCTCATTAGTTTAAGAAAGGGTATTGCATTTAGTTTAAATAACATTTTTGAATCCCACCATCACCATAATGCATTTTGGTTTGCCTCCACTCTTAGGCTCCTTTATAGATGGAAATTATTATTTATATTTTCTATTTATATATGTAAATTGTAATAACATTGGGAATTTATTAGCAATATTAATCACAATTTAATTGTTCAATGTTAATGTCAATTTGAAAAGAATATACTAAATATCTAATGAACCTAAGGTAATCAAGTCATCTAAGAATCACATATTCCATCATTCTCACAGTAGTGCTAGCATATTCACTCGAAAAACATTATTGACTTCATATTGGTATATGTTTTTCTTGTTAAAATTCATAAAACGGTTACTTCTTTTGTAACTAATATCATTATTGTTCCATCCTCCTTTTAATATGCAAATTATTGCACTCGTGAGAAGAATAATGCATTAATGGGCCACGAGACACTCCTCATATCCTTCAGAGACATGGAGGATCTGTAGACAGTGTTGTCCTTTCGTCTTACTTCTCTCTGAGTAGATAATGTACTAACAGGTCAGGGGGTTTTGTTTTTTGTGGTTCTGTTATGGCTCGTGAATGGATGTGTTTATGGATTGGAATTTAAGGAAAATATGGGTTTACTGTAGCATATGAATGGGATGCATTCAAGCATTGAAATTTTAGAAGTTGGGTTTATTGTGCATATGAAATGGCATGTGTTCATGCCTTCTAAATTTTACTCAGAGAAAAGAAAAGATGGATTTGGTATTGCATATGAATGAGATGTATTCTTCGTATATGCTTGGCCATCTATAGAGGTTTCTTGATTTTTGTTAATTAACTTAACCTCTTGATTTTGGGTAATTAACTCACTCTAAAATAAAATAAGACATTCAACGTGTTCCTTGTAATATAGATATAAACAAAACATCTAAAGAAAAGTAATTGCACAGTGATCCAATCCAAGAAAACAAGGTTTTCCACAAACCAAGTAACTCTTCTAAAAAAATTCAACAATTCCAATTTAATAATCCTATCGGCCTCTCTTTGCGCCTTTTGGGACAATTGCTAGTATAGTATTGGAGGGGATTTTAGTAAGGTTGGTGAAAGAGGTTTGCATAGCTTGAATGCTTACATTTCATCCAAATCATATCCACGAGTCCCAACTAGAAAAAGAGCACTCATAGCCCCAACCTTACATAGCTTGAATTCCTATATTTGATCCCAAATCATATCCATGAGCCCCATAGCTTGAATGCCTACATTTGATCCCAAATCATATCCACTAGCCCCAACTAGAAAAAAAGCACCCACATCCGCAACCTTCAGATGGAGAAGAGATTTGGCCTATCGCTTATGTCCATTATGGAGTTCCCTTGGATGTTGTTGTAGTGGGGGGCAGTGCTGACGCGGGTGCACGAGAAAGTCAAAATGAAGTAGAGAGCCATCAATTCCTCTATTCAACAACCTGTTGCCTGTGCAGGATCACCTCAAAATGAAGTAGAGAGCCATCTATTGCCCTATTCAACAATCTATTGCAGAAATTTCGTGAGCAATTTTTCAATTTGAAATCAAGCAGTAAAGCGTTTGAATTTTGAAATGCTTTGATGGGGGAGTACCTTTATCATTGAATGCATTTGAGCTCATGTCTTATCCACCACTTGTATTAGCTTCAGGGTGTCTGCTGTCAGAGGTGCCAAAAACCGAGATATATGTGCAATGGTTGGAATATTGATAGTATTAATGGAATTGTCAACTGACGGAATGGAAACGGACACGGACACGGATGGGCCCACTGGCCACATCAATGAGCTTGAGCAATCTGCAATCGAGATAATCTCGATGATATATATATATATATATATATATATGTGTACAGTTTATTTCTATAAGATGTTTTGATTAATTTTGATATTAATAATTTAATATAAATATGATATAATGATAACATATATTTTTAATTTTATTAATTAATATATATTTCATATAAATAATTATTATAAAGTAATTTAACTAATTTTGGAGTTAACCATTTAATATAAATATGATGCAATAATATATTATTATTTTTAAAAGTTAAAATTGTATTGTTACTTTTGGAAATTTGTATGTTTTTTTATCACTATAGAAATTAAACAAGCGGTAATGTATCAAGTTCTTGTTTTGTAGAGTCTTGGATTCAAGATACCATATAATATTGAGAGAAAGGTTGTGTCTAAAACTAGAAACTTTTGATTCACTATTAGGCCTAGATCGATAAATTAAGCCTAGATCGATAAATTGAACATAGAAAAGGATAACAGTTAAGCTGATACAACCATTTGAATATTATGTAGAATTAGATGACTCCACCTCTATGGGTTGTTGTTCCTATTGAGTGGAGCTTCGTAGAGACTAAAGTGGGCATAGATGTGCTTCAACTCTTTCCAAGTTAATGCCCAAATCCTTCACTTGAAGTTAAAGCTCATCAAGCTAGAGAGATGTATCATCCTTTGAATCATGGTGATCTAATAACACCATCGCTAAAAAAATATTTTATTTTCTAGTATAAGTTAATTGTGTGTATATAGTGGTTATGTTGTCTTTGCTTCTTTGTAGTATCCAACAGCCAGGTTGTTACCATAAATGTGATTTCAAAATCTAAGAAGCAACCGTGTTTCCCAACTACCTCTTGTCCTACATCTTATAGCTCAACATGTATGTTGGGAGCAGTATGAGAAAATAACTAATGGTAAGATGATTCCTCTTGGTAATAGGCTATAAACCCTCATGTACCTCATAATAAGCCACCCCCCATTCGTTTTTACCACATTGATGTGGCATAGTATGACATGTATATATTTTTTCATAGATTACAAAGCAACAAAATATTCAACATCATAATGATGTTCCAAAGTTTTCACATGATTGAGCTAGAATGATTTAAAGATAAATATTTTGTTGGAATAATTTAAAGAAGAGATTCAAATCAAAGAGTATATATGATATTTTAGTTAATTCAATGATCATTTTATTGTTTAACCTAACAAACAAAAAACATATTGGAGGTGGTAGTTTCGGATCCTAAAATGAAATAACTATACTACTTTGATAAATATGAAATGATTAGTGTTAAACTGTTTGCAAGATAATAATGGCCCAAAAAGTGGCTATGGGTTATCAACGATGCAAGCCTACACGAACACATGTTTGTTCCTTTGAGCATGCGTACATTCCTAGGTGTTAACGCTTGAGAGACCCCAAATTGCTCACTAGGATGCTTGCAAGGGTATTGTATAGGCAATGGTTGGGTCACATTGACCTAATTTTCGGGATCCCACTTAGCTCTAGTAGGGAACTTCTGACATTGTTGTAACCCATGGGTGTTGATTGATACTGTCCTCGACCAAATTTTCCACCTATCCACCCATAACGGTTGCATCCATAGACCATCCAATGACCTCCTTATTTTCACTACTAATGTTTCATCCTCAGTGGTTTCTCGACATAGCCACCCATGCAACCCCTCCACCATCATCCAATGATGGAATTTCAGTGGATGAAATAGAAAATGTTTCCTTTGAGTAGGTTGTGTGCCCAAATATCCACTTCCTAGTGAATATCAGTCATTCTACAAGATATTCACGATGTCATCATTCATCTATAATTTTTTTCTTTATCATGAATGAAATTGATTTTAGAAATTTTTTTATTTATATTCCATGCTATCACTCTTTTAAATAGAGTTTGCGTTCGGAGAGGAGTGACATACCCTCATGAATAATGTTATCATCTACGATGAGTTTCCTTTGTTTAAATTATAAACTGTCATTTTGCAAGTGTGATAATTTATTATGGAAAATAAATCTTATGAAAATGGCGTTTCTTTATATAGTCCCGAGAAAGATGAAGAATGCCTAAAAATAAAAAATACTTGACCTCCTTATACCAAGAGGAGAAGGTTAACTTCTAGGATGCAAATGATGATGGTAAGGGTGGTGGTAGTCAATAAGTGACCAATAAGATCTAGTTCATATATAGAGTATCATATCTTGTACTTTAATGTTTGGGAATTAGATGATGTTTGTATATTATATCCATTTCTATAGAGAATCATATGTCATACTTTTAGGTTTGGGCATGAAGTGTCATTTTTCGTATTTGGCATGATATGCCATTTTGTTAAAAATATAAAATTGAGACTATTTTTAGTATGTAATCAAATAGATAGATATATAGATATATTTCTTCCTTGGAACATGTTCTATGATAGAAATGCCAATTTATTTGATGTTAGGTGTTAGATTTCTAAATTGAATTTGCATTTATGTGGTGATGATGCAATATCACCAATAGTGAAATGAGAACTTTGAATTATTGCATTGTTAAAGGTGTTTGGCTAAAAACAAGTCAATTAGACATATTGTTGATGATACATGTAGTTTATTATCACGCAAAACTAGCGAGTTTAAAATAGTCATACACTATGACTGGGATCCTTCAATAATATGAGTTTCAATGGAAATAAAAATTCTAACCTTGTGTCAATTCCCCACCACTCTCATCATCATCCCAAACAATGAGTATCGTGTTTAAATTAGGCAATTTATCATTAATGGAAAATTAATTAAATTTTCCTAACATTGGTTATCTTAATCAAATATGCCATTATTAAATTATTCTTGTAAATATTTCCCACACATTACAACTAAATATAAGGATTTAAAAACAATAAGTAAAAAGAAAATGTACAAAAGAAAAAGCTTAATCTCACTAAAAGAAATTATTGTTTAAAAATGGCATACATACTTTATCATAGAAACTTAAGAATGACATACATACACCTTGAATATAATCACCAAACTTGTTAGCGAGTAATTTTGAAAGTCTTAATTGCAATTTTAGACGCCATAATTGAAAATATCGGTCCAAAGACATTCAGAAATATTTTTTTTGTTCTCATTTTCCAAAAGACAACATTTTTTATATTTTTAAATGAAAAAACTCTTTTAAATTTTCAGATATTAAATTGTTTTAAAATTCCAAATAAACATATCTTCTATTTCCATTTCAACATAGCAATTAAACAACTGGAGGATACATTAACAACTAATCTTCTATTTCCATTTCAACATAGCACTTAAACACCTCGAGGATACATTAACAACTTAACCGAATAGAGTCTTCAATAATCTTCCAAGATTTTTTATATTTTTAAATGAAAAAACTCTTTTAAATTTTCAAATATTAAATTGTTTTACAATTTCAAATAAGCAGATCTTCTATTTCCATTTCAACATAGCAATTAAACACCTCGAGGATACATTAACAACTTAACCCAATAGAATCTTCAATAATCTTCCATTAGCACGGTGTCGAGTTCAGAAAATTAGACATTTTAAGATTTTGGAAGTATTTTAAGACATAAACCTTGATGGTTATCCTTTCCTTCTCTTAAAAATCTTGATGGTTATCTGTTCGTTCACTCAAAATTAATCAACAGCAAGCAGGAAAGTATCCCACAACATTTTCCCATCATTGACTGCATATACCAAATTCTTTATATATATTTAATAGTAGATAATACTCGTACCATACTTACCTTTTCATCCATTGCTAAGCACAATATAAAAATATCATTTCCATTCCTCCGTATGTTGTGGTCTAAAGAATATCTCCATAACACACCTTTGCTAAAACAATGTAACCTTTCACCTTTACACAAATTTAAGGGAAGTGGATCTGATATTGAAGTCAAGAGCCTTTTACATGTTTTGCGAGAAGATCCGAGTTCATTATTTTTAGTAATAATCATTGTTGGATTCCTTAGTCCTCCTTTAGATATATAATAGCTTCGTACGGAAGCAAGGCATATTGTAAAGTCACATTAGCTTTGTATAAAAAAAAGCACACTAGCAGCTCATTGTAAAATGGTATGAAAAGGGTTGAATTATTTAAATTATAAAATAGATTAATATTTTAAATATTAAAAACTTGTTAAATTAATTAAAATGTTACGAAAAGGGTGGCATTATTTAAACTATACAACAGATTAATATTTTAAATATTAAAAACTTGTTAAATGAAGTAAAC
>APFE031575596.1:0-31707 GCA_000404065.3 Pinus taeda | reverse complement strand
CTATATCTTTAAAAATAAGAAAAACATATTTCATTTTAATTCAATTTAACTACTTTGAAATCTAAATAATTTATAATTAATCCAACGAGGTAAAAGTCTTAGGAGTGTGAGCATAGGATTTCTCTTATTTACAAGAAAATATGAATGGTATCAACAGAATTCTCAAAAATCAATAAAATATATATATAAACAAGCAATAAATGTTATAAAAACATGGAAGTTTATATGAATAAAAAATTAAATTTTAAAAAATAAAAATATATACAAACCAACAACAAATGTTATGAAAAACATTGAAGTTTATATGAATAAAAAATTAAATTTTACATGAATAAAACATTAAAGTTGATAAAACTTGATCATGTATTCATAAAACAATGACATCATAGTCTATGCTAATCCCTTTTGAATTTATAGTGAATATAGAGTTAATCCAAGTATAATCAAGATCACATTTGAAAAAAATACACTCATTCATTCAAGCCATAGGGAAAAATTATATCTCTGGTAGGATATCAATTCAAACACATTGAAGCTTTAATAATTCATAACAACAAAACTATTTTTTTAAATGATTAAAAGAGCGCTAAACATCCACTCAATTGAAAACATGTGAGTCATATGAGATCGCAACACGTTTATGGTTAAACAATATGAACAAGTCATACTTTATGGTTATAAGCTCTACAAGTGGCTCAAGTTCAAACTTCATGAAAGACGTAATGGTAAAACTGAAGGGTCCCATATAAGAAACAAAATAAAGTGTTCAACACCTAAATAAGGATTATTAATGCTAATTAAACCATACAAATTTAACCATGTTTTCAAAAAAAATCATTAAATGGCATAAGAGGATCAATGCTCATTTTTCAAACACATAAATAACCTACAAGCCAAGACTTCTAATTTAAGAGAATAGCATTTTAAAAATAAATTTGAAGTAGTCAACAACAAATTGTTCTCAATTTCAAATATAGTAGATAATCAAAAGCATAGATTTCTAGGAAAATGAAACGTAAACCACAACACATGCACTCCAAACCATTGAAAGAAAAACGATAACCCAATTGTACACATGCATGAGAAAACCTAACATCATTTCAATTGAATTTCAACTATTTTCAACATTTAGTACAATTTTCAACTATTTTCAACATTTAGTACAATATTCAATTAAAGAGGCTTATCAACAAAATGCAAAAATGTGATTTAAAGATGGAATCCATAGATTAAAGCTTTTGAGTGCTTTGCATGCATCCACATCTTCTTATCCAATATTTTAAAGAATAATCCATTATTTAATGTACTGTAGAGAGTATCAAAAATTACTCATAGCTTAACAAACCCTAAAATAATAATGGCGGATTAGAAACAACAAAATGTAAAGAAAATACAAGGAATTTTAGCTATAGTGAATAAGCTTAGTATTCAGAAAACTCACACCATGACCATGACTCCTAAGCCCTATGATGCTCCTAGGGCATTCCCACCTCAAAATTCTCTAACTAATTATTTCTTAAACTCAAAATCAAGATTGTTAATGGTTGTGATTCTTGGAAGGCATCTTGACTAATCTCTCAAGTTAGATATTCAAAGCATAAAGAGCCTTTCAATCAATAAAAAGGTAACCCAATAGTCCTTGGTTTGCGCATGAAGGAAATGCAAACTCATGAGACAACAACAAGAACACCATAGTTCCACTCATGTTGAGAATGTTTAATCTGGGCCTCCACAAAGCTCTCAAACCACAAAGACTATCCCCATTTATAGAGAGGTATTCCAACAATAGCAAAGAACAAAACAAAGCACATAAAATGGAAATATAGACTAAAACAAATAAAAACAAAGAGCAGTATCTCAACTTGCCTTGTTTAATACATATGGTAGTATAAGGTAGTAGCACCATGCCACATAGAAGACATCCATGGCTTTACCAATGACACTTCAATGCATTCTAAGTATCTCAAAACCCAGCCTCCACTAAATTCAAAATAAAAATTGTTTTCTAATTGATAGAAACACACAACATAGAGATAATGAAGAAAAATATCCCTAGTCTCCACATGAAAACCGTACAAATAAAAAAAAAAACAATCCAAACATGAAAATTGTACAAATCAAGAAAAACAATCCAAGCAAACATTAATCAATTCTCTATTTACACATAAGATAGTATAAATCAACCAAAACCAACCAAACAATCTTCAATCTATACATGAAAATTCTATAAACAAACCAAAAAAAACCACACCAAAAACAATTAAACCAATACAAGCTAACCAAAACCAACCAAACCATCATTAATCTATGCATAAAATTAATACAAACAAACCAACACACACCCTAACAAAAACAATCCATTTTTTAACTAATACAAGCTAACCAAAAAAAGTTAGCCAAACAATCATCCATATATTCATAAAGCCAACCAAACAATCTTCAATATATACATGAAAATTCTATAAACAAACCAAAAAAAACCGCACCAAAAACAATTAAACTAATACAAACTAACCAAAACCAATGCATAAAATTAATACAAACAAACCAACGCACACCCTAACAAAAACAATCCATTTTTTAACTAATACAAGCTAACCAAAAAAAGTTAGCCAAACAATCATCCATATATTCATAAAGGTACTACAAACAAACCAAAACCAGCAATGCCCAAACTCAATATTTTTATCAAATTTACTTTTTCCAACCCAACAAAAATTAGTTTTTAATTTTCAAATAATATAGATGGCACTAAAATATATCCAAACTTTTAATGAAATTATTCGTAAATTAAGTTGCATTATTGAACGTAGTAACTAACTGCATTATAAATGTACCCCCAGTCCTGGGGGATCTTTTGTAACTATAGAACTCTAAGTGAAATAGATAGTCGGAAGCCAGCTTTGATTGAACAGTATGATGATCATTCCTTTTCCGCCTTTACTTGTCCACAAATTAGTATATTCATAAGAGTTTGGCACGATGATAAAACGAATCCATGTGTACCGCACCTAAACAATCTTTTGAACAGAGAAATGTATAAAAAATCCTTCACTGAAATTTCCTAGAGCCGTAATGATTCTGAGTAACGAATGAAACAGAGGCAAATATGTTGCTTACGGTGTTTAAAAACTAGTCTAATGAAAAGAAGCAAAAACATTTTCATTTACGCCGGATTTCCGTGAATGCCAATGGCCGTGACCAATGATACAAATATTTACAGTAGAATCGGGTTGCGGCGTGGCGGGATTGTTGTGCGGGCTGTGGCGTCGTGGGGCTGTTGTGCTTTGACGGGAGGAGATAGTTACAAAATTCCAGGTGGCAGCATTAAATGGATTCTTCCCTTCGTTGAATACCACCCCTATTTTGAATCAATTCTGCCATCAAAAGCTGTGAGATTCGTTCCGCAGATGTAATCCAAAAGGGCAGGATTCTGACTGCAAAAGCACTGCTGTTTTTTCAATATGAAGCTTGGGATTAGTGCTGGAATTTCAAAACAAATTCATATCTTATTTTTTCTCTCTTTAGTATTTTTATAGTTTCAAGAAGGATTGGATGATTTTGTAGATTTTTAAAATGTATTTCAAAATTCACTCAATAACAACATCAAATTCCATCCTAACTTATGATTTCCTCAGATTTTCAGGCTCTATGGGCCAAATTGTCTAGACACCCAAATATATGAAATGAAATGTGACTTCCCGGAACCAATGTGACTTCCGAGGTTATGTGTACGTCACCAATCCACTGATCACATAGAATTCTCTGAATACTAAATTAGGATATCTCATTTTTTTTTTAATATATCTTTATAGTTGAATTGAGGCTTCTGTGATTCATAATGGTTGAAAGAGTAGCTTCGGCTTAAATCACATGTAGACTATGTAGACTCGACGCGTTTCGAACCAACCAGTGTGGTTCATCGTAAGGACAAGTTGAAGCAGATCCAACTCAACATGTTAAAGGCTAATTTTGACTAAAAGACCCACCTCCAAATTAATTCAATATTATTAATATTTTAATATTATTATTATTATTATTAAATCATATTTATTTTATGGAATATAGTTTAAATTAGGTAAAAAAAATATAAATTCATGGTTAGTTTGAAAAATTAAATTAATTAATTAATTTAAATAATATAATATATATCATATATATATCCTAATTAAATTAAATAATACTAGGATGTTAAAAAAGTAAAATGACTTTATATATCCTAATTAAATTAAATAAACTAGGATGTTAAAAAAAGTAAAATGACTTTATGGTATATTATTATTATTTAATATTTTATATATGAGAATAAATATAACTAATTAACTATATATAATAGGTTAGGTCTTTCTTTTAATTAATTTTTAAAAAGTAATTATTAATTTTAATATTCAAATACTAGATATGGATATAAAAAATTAGGTAACAAAATAATAAATAATATAATTATAATGGCATTTATTTAATTAAATATTTAAAATAAAATGGGAGTTAAAATGAGTTAGAAAGTACTAATAATACTAGCGATAATAATACTAAAACAAATACGAGGCAAGAAAAAATAAAAATCAGAATAGAGAAAAAAATAACCAAATAAAAAGCATAATAATAATAATACAAGTACTACGAAACATAAATAAGAAAAGCCCAACAACGAGGAGGGGGCAGAAGAACTAACTAAAAACAGAGCGCTGGAATCCAACACCTACTAATTTTCCAGCCATCATCCCTATTGAGATTGTTCGGCCACTTTTCAGTCTCGGTAGCTTCCCTAAATTTTCGATGATGGAACTGAGCAATTTGGCCACAACCTTGGTCTCCTCAATACACACATGATGCTTGGTCTTTTTTACATGCTCAGCTAAAGCTGATGACTTGGATCTCCCATGTCTTAGGTCAGCAGCATGTTTGCAGATCCTCTGATGGATGGAGCGCCCAGTTTCCCCAATATAAGGGGTTCCACAGGAACACGGGATTAAGTAGACACCCTTCATGTCCTTAGGGTTAACGGGATCTTTCACCGATCTGAAGGAATTGCGAATGGTGTTGAGGGGCCTAAAGGTTGAGGGAATATCATATCTTTTAAGGATCCGAGCGATCTTGTCCGAGGTACCTTGGACATAGGGAAGATGGACACCTAGACGTCGCTCTCGAGATTCTTTCTTTATTAACGCCCTTTTTGAGGCTTTACGGAACACCATCTGACCTAGGCGCCTACTATATCTATTCTCCACAGAGACATTGAGGAGATGGGATCTCTCATTTTCAAAGCTCTCACAATCAGAGATCCTAAGGGCACGAGTAGCGAGGGTGTTAAGAACCCCCAACTTTTAAGTGGGGAAATGATGGAAATCAGCCATTTAGAAATCACCCCATAACCAACAATTTATCTTTCAAATTCCATCCCGGCTTAGGATTTACTCGGATTTTCCGACTCTATGGATCGAATTGTCTACACACCCACATATATGAAACGAAATGTGACTTCCCAGGTTTTGTGGCTGTCACCAATCCACGGATCAGGTACAATTCTCTGCAAATAAAAGTTCTTGCAAAACACTACCATGCTGAAGACTCTCCTTAATGCGCTCCGGATAATAAAATATTGGTGTTCATCATGAGTTTCAATCAACTTCAGAATTTTCTTCAAGATTGCAATCTTGAATAAATTTTTATAAAGAAAAAATATAAACCCCAAGCATGAATTCTTTTTAATAACAATTATGGTATAGGTTTGGTTTATTTTAAATTTGGGCTTAAATTATGAATGGTGTAGAATTAACCCTATCAGAATATTTTCAGTCCGACATATAAAATTGTTGAAATCAAAGATATTTTTAGGTTATTTTTTTTATCTTTACTCTTTCAGTTTTAGTGTTATATTTTTTTTATAAATTATAGTATTAATATGGTATAAAAAATTTTATATTCATTCAATCATTATTAATAATATAATGAAGTTAATTATATGACGATTAGTACATTGATATAATGTAATAAGCATTTATGAAATATATATACAAATACATTTCCAATATGATTGATATAGGGAAAATGAAACTTATATCAACAACATTTAATAATATATGTATATTTTTTTAAGACCAACTATTTAAGATTATTAACAACTATATCCAATAATGAAATCATATTATTATATATTTATATATTTATGGTTATTAATTAAATATTAAATAACAATTATTATATATTAATTAATAATAATATAACTTATAATAATATAATATTAAATTATATATATAATAATAATATTAACTCATAACAATAACTATTTGTACCATAATAATTAGAATTGTGAATAAGGGAATTATTATGTGTATTTTTTAAAGACCAACTTTATAATATATTAATAACTATATATTATAACAACCATATTCTATAATATTATGATTATTATACAATATTATAATAAAATAATAATAAATTATATTAATAGTATTATAATATGAAAATAATAATAATAACATTTATATGTATTATCATAATAATTATAATATATTATTGTTATAATATTATAATAATAATGTAATATTATTATTATTATTATAATAGTATTAACTCATAATAATAGCAATGGTCGAATAATAACTAGAACTATGACAAAGGAATAATAAATCCAAGGGATTGATATTATAAACCCAAAAGAATAATAAATCCAAGGGATTAATACTAAAACCCTACGGGATTATGAACCCAGGGGAATAATATTAAACCTAAGGCACTAATATTATAAACCCAACATATATAAACCCTAAGATAAAAATTATAAGCACTAAAATAATCATGATTGACCATCGTTGATTTTCATATTGAGACAATCCTTATCACAATTCCATGTTCAAGCATGGTTGACCATGGTTGACATCATAATAAACCATGGTTGAGCGATTACTACTAAAACCGAAGAGATTATGAACCTAATGGAATAATATTAAACCCAAGGTATATAAACCCTAAGTGGGGACAATTTTTGTCATAATGCGAGATCGGACCATGATTGACCATAGTTGACCATGATTGGTTATCGTTGGCAATGGTTGACCATGATTAATATTATAAACCCAAGTTAATAATACACCTAAGGGATTAATACTATGAACCCAAAGGAACCATAAATCCAAGGGACTAATATTATAAAAACAACGTTGGTGAATCCAAATATATATATTAGAAACATTAAAATAAACATGGTGTATTTTCATGGTGAGACAATCCTTGTCACAATGCGACATTCAACCATGGTTGACCATGGTTGGCTATGATTGATAGTGGTTGACCATGATTGATATTATAAACCTAAGGGAATGATAAAACCAAGGGAGTGATATTATAAGCCCAGAAGAATAATAAATCGAAGGGACTAATACTAAAACCTCAAGGGATTATGAACCCAAGGTTAGATATTAAACCCAAGGGACTAATATAAACCCAATGTATATAAACCCTAAGATACATATTATAAACAATAAAATAAACATGATTGACTATCATTGATTTTCATATTGAGACAATCCTTATCCCAATTCCATGTTTGGCCATGGATGACCATGGTTGACATCATAATAAACCATGATTGACCGAGGAATAATAACACCAAGTGATTGTTATCATAAACCCAAATAAACAATAAACTCAATGGAATAATACTAAAAACCCAAGGGATTATGAACGTAAGGGACTAATATTAAACCTAAGGGACTAATATTATAAACCCAAGGTATAGAAACCTTAAGTTAGATATTAGAAATACTAAAATAAACATGGTTGAATTAATAAACTCTAAGAGTTAATATTTTAAACTCAAGGGGTTAATAAACTAAAGGGTTTATTAATATTATAAACCCAAGGAACTAACAAACCCAACCATTTAATATTATAAACCAAAGCATTTAGTGAACCCAAGGGATAAATATTAAAAATCTAAGGGATCAAGAAGCGTAAGGGATCGATATTACAAACACAAGAGATTAATAAATTTAACTATGATTGATATTATATACCCAAGGGATTAATACTAAAACCCCAAGGGATTATGAACCCAACGCAATAATATTAAATCCAAGAGACTAATATTATAAAACCAGCTTTGGTAAACCCTAATATAAATATTACAAGCACTAAAATAAACATGGTTTATTTTGTGGTGAGGCAATCCTTGTCATAATGCGACATTCAACCAGGGCTAACTATGGATGCCTGTGATTGAAAATCATTCAGGATGATTGATATTATAAACCTAAGGGAATTATAAACCCAAAGGATTAATACTAAAACCCCAAGAAATTATGAACCCTAGGGAATAATATTAAACCCAAGGGACTAATATTATAAACCCAATGTATATAAACCCTTAGATAAATATTATAAACACTAAAATAAACATGATTGACCATCATTGGTTTTCATATTGAGACAATCCTTATCACAATTCCCTATTAGACCATGGTTGACCATGGTTGACTAGGGAATAATAAACCCAAGTGATTGATATTGTAAACCCAAAGGAACAATAAACCCAAGGGATTAATACTAAAACACCAAGGGATTATGAACCTAAGGGAATACTACTAAACCCAAGGGGCTAATATTATAAACCCAATGTATATAAACCCTAAGCGAAGTCAACATTTTTCATAATGTGAGATCAGACCATGATTGGTTATGGTTGACCATTATTGACATTATAAACCCAAATTAACAATAAACCCAAGTGATTGATATTATGAACCCAAGTGCAACATAAGCCCAAGGGATTAATACTAAAATTGAAGGGATTATGAACCCAAGGGAATAATATTAAAGCCAAGGGACTAATAGTATTAACCCAACATTGGTAAATTGTTATAGATCTGACCTGCAAATATATGAGAATAGAAATATACCCAAGAAATAACAAGTTCTAAATATAGAAATGTTTCTTTATTGATATAAAAACCCTTAAGGTAGGGCAACACCATACATTCACTCCTTAAGGAACAAGAACACTCCATAAGCCATATGCTTTTCCATACAATATTCGTTGATATCTCTGAATGGGGAGTCTCTAGCCTCTATATAGGCCTCATACATACAATACCATGGGTCATTACCATGGTTCCCACAATACCATATATCTAATACCACGAGTTTATCTTCTAACTATGGCCCATCCCACTATTACATTATTCTTTTGGGTACCTCCCTCTATACCCCATACTATCCCCCCTTGGTATACTACATTAGACCCTGCTTAAACATGTTTCTTCCCCGAAACATAAGAAGAACACAAATAATAAGATCTACTCAATAGAGTAGTCCACTATTACCATGCACGTGCATCTAGCCATCCGAGAGATAGGTGATTACTTGATCTAGCCAGTGCCTCGCTCTCTTGATATGGGAGTTGACCCTGACGGTTCCTCTGTATTGATGTGCTATGGGTGGATTGTCACACCTCTTTATTTGTCATGCAGGGTTTGTTGTTCTTGCCATTGATTCATTGCCACCTTGTTGGTTGTTTTCTTGCAGGGTGATGTGGGTGATGATATGCTGAAGTTTTAACCAATGGTGTATCTCTCTTTAATTCACCACCTAATTGAGCTTCATTGGTAGCTAGTACATGTTGTGGCATCTACTGTTGTTTCTTATCTTCCAGTGTTACTTCAACCACAGATTCCTCATCCGATGTGTCAATCCATGGAACATCTTCTCCTTCAATCTCATTGGACTCGACATGTTTATTGATTGAAATATCTTGTAATGTAATTTTCTTCTTTTTATAACAGAGTTTTAGGAATTTCTTCTACACATTAATAATAATAATACCAACAAATTCCATCCAAGGGTATCCCAAAACAACATCCACATTAGCCATATATGAAACATAAAAATCATAATGCAATACATACTTATCCATAAAAATCTTCAGATCTTTAAAAACATTCACCCCCTCATTATTAATGTGTGTGTGTTCCATTTGTTTAGCTGGAATTTGGCATCTTTTTTCCAAATTAACATTTATAAAATTTTGCTTACAACTAGGATTTATAAACACAATGATCTTCTCCTTCTGAATACATACATGAATTTGTAATAACGAGATACCAATAGAAAATAACCCCTTACATGTCTCATTCCCCTATTTTCCAGCATGAGACCATTTGTCCATAAGGAGTTTTTCAAATTCTCTATTCGAAGGTTTGGACAACTGCTTGCTGTCAAGTGATTTCCACCATATGGTAGCCTCTTCTTTCATACTAAGCCATATGAAAATTTTCCAATATTTTGGATTGTTTTTCTTATGATCTTTTATAAATTCTTCAATAGTAGGACCATTATCTTTCCCTGTAAAAAATGCTTGCTAGAAGCCATGAAGAGGGTTTTGAAAAAAATCACTTACTTGGAAAAAAATTAAAATGGCCACTGCTTGGTTAATATTGCTTAGAATCCCTATTATGCCCTATTTTCGAAAATGAAACAACCATTATGCATCTTCCCATGTGATAAAAATTATGATCTAGGCATTGGAATTTCATATTCGCGCTGCAACTATCTCGCCGTCATAAAAATTTCTTAAAAAGAGTTGATTTTAAATCAGTGATATCTCCCTCATCCGTACTCCAATTCAATTGACTATTTTTTTGAAATTGGTTATTTTTTCACAATTATATTCTACAAAATTTTCACCAAAACATACACATCTGATCTACAAACTTGCTGCCCCCAAAAATTTCTGCAACACAACTAATTTTT
Organism: Pinus taeda; assembly: GCA_000404065.3. NCBI lineage: Eukaryota > Viridiplantae > Streptophyta > Pinopsida > Pinales > Pinaceae > Pinus > Pinus taeda. Next base: position 20,958 of record APFE031575596.1, on the reverse strand, counting down.
AAATCAACGATATCTCCCCCAGTCGGACTCTGATTCAACGGATGTTTTTTCAAATTTTGTATTTTTTTTGCAAAGAACCGAGATTTGCAATTAGATTCTACAAATTTTGCACTGGAACTTACATATTTGATCTACGAACCTACTATCTTAAAATAATCCTACAAAAATTAAAAAAAATCTCCTCTTTGACCAAGAAAGTGCTATGATACCATGTCTCATAAATCTGACCTGCTAATATACGAGAATACAAATATACCCAAAAAATAACAAGATCCGAATCTAGAAATTCTTCTTTATTGATATCAAAACCCTTAAGGTAGGGCAACACCATACATTCACTCCTTAACGAAGGAGAACACTCCACAAGCCATATGGTTGTCCATACAATATTCCTTGATATCTCTCAACTGGGAGTCTCTAGCCTCTATATAGGCCTCATACATATAATACCATGGGTCATTCCCATGGTTCCATCAATACCATATATCTAATACCATGGGCTTATCTTATAACTATGACCCAGCCCATTATTACATTATTCCCTTGGGTACATCCCTCTGTACCCCATACTATCCCCCCTAGTTATACTACACTTTCCTTGCATTCCCTTTTAACTGTAAGGCTAATATTTACCAGACTGATATTCATTTTGATTTTCTTCTAATTAATCTGATTTTTCCATCTTGATCCACATAACTTATGATTTTCTCCAAACAGTTTATGACAACTCCTTGTCTCTCTAACCAATTCGTTCTAAGGGAAGAATGTTTAAATCCACTTTTGTGGGATAACCATTTAATTCCACGTGACATTGTCCTATTTGATGGGTTACTTTTGGTTTTTTACCAGTGCTAACTATACCAACCATGCATTCAAAATTTTTTAGATTTCAAATTACATTTTTCCACCACTTGGGGGCTAATGTAACTCAACCTAGGCCTGAGATCAATTAATACAAAAACAGATTGGTTTAGAATAGTTGTTCAAGCTCAATCATAGTATATTTATGCTCAGTATATCTATCTTCTAGTGCGGCACTAACTATGGGAATAATTGCAGAAACATCATTTACCATTGTTGCTTCGTGGAATTCTTGGATATTTTGAATAGATTGCAGATTATTTAGACAGTCCCGTAACAGGTGTGGTTCGCCACAACCCAAAAACTTAAGCAGTTCTCTTTCCTTGCTAACCCTTATATTTTTTATATTTGTTTCCATGGGCTTTGACCCCATATGAGACTAGGTAGGCTTATTTACATTTCCCTTGCTAAATTTCTACCTCTGGTGATCCTTTTCGAAAAATTAAGACAAGAAGGTTTTCGTCTTTTCATATTTATGCCAGAATTAGTTTTGTCTTACTCTACCATGGTTTTGATCCTTCACTTATATTTTTGAATTGTTGGTAACATAGTTTAGCTTTTCTTACTGCTTCATCCATGGACTTAGGATTATCAAGCTCAATCCTCTCTTTGTAACGTTTTCGTAAACAATTTAAAAATGTTTGTACTTTTTCTTTCTCTTCTTTAATAAAGGGCACATACCATAATAAGTTTGTAATTTTTGCTACAAAATTAACCATAATTAGTTTCCCTAACATTAAATCATGGAATTCCTTAGCACGGTCATCATAATATTGCTCACTCAAGTATCGAGACTTAAACTGTTTCTGAAATTCCTTCCAAGAAACTGCCTTGTCTTCCAATAGATGTACACTTTTAGGTTCTTCCAACAAGAGGGTAGGCTTCAAATTCCTCTCATGCTCATATACTTAAAATTATTTGATCATGTTAAGAAGTCAGGCTTTCACATCTTACTGTGGCTCCCCATCAAAAGTAAGGGGTTTAATTTTATAAAATCTCCTTGCAGCTCTAATTACTTTTTCTGTGCTTTTGGACACGTCTTAACAGATTCTCTTGCACTTTCAGAATTCTCGGACTCTATTTCCACCTCTTTCCGTTTCAATCCTTCTAGTTCTACACTTTTATGGGTAGAATTTTCAGTCAATTCCATTGTCATTCATTCTTGCTCTTCAATATCCCTCAATAGACATTCATTGTTGTTTCTCAGATGTGCCAGTTCCTATTGTAGGTTTCTTATAACATCCATAAACTGAGATTTTGGTTGAGTGCTACCTCCTCCCAGTTCAACATATAATTCCTCGCCACCTGTTATGGCTGGAGGAGATTCCTTTTCCATCCTGTAACTGTATGCTTTACTTATGTACCTTATAAGATAATACAACCTGCTATTAGTATTTTCATAATAACATTTCTACACATAATTTTCTTGGATGTGATGGTCCATTATAGGCCCAATGTTAAAACCGGGTTTATATATATATTAGCAACATAAGTTACTATCTTCTGCTATTTATTCACTGTAATGTTAGTCATTCTATACATGTTATTTTTTATTTTTATTTTTATGAAGGAAATCATAACATTCATATCTTATTAAAACATGTACATGTTATGTACCCACATTACCTACACACTCTACTCACCTACATATCTTACTCAAACTACACATATGCCCCTATGCTTTACTTATGGCATTAATGGGACTCATTATACATGCAAATCATTTATGGTATATCTCTTTTATGTTCCATAACCTTTGTTTTAATGTGAAGCACCCCTTACCTTCGGTACCTTTGTTAATTCATTACCTTACCGCCTTGTATTAAGGTCATAGATTCATAAATGGGTTGCGTGCATAGGCATCCATGGTTTTTCATTGTTATTTAATTATGTTGACAATGAATTGAAAACAGTATGCATGTGTATAAATTCATTCTGAAACTTGTATCATCACAGTGTATGAGTTCAATACCCCACTACACAGATTTCAGATGGATTAGAAGGTTTTATGTCTGGGGAAATCAATAGTCAATCCTCTCGAGCGAACTCACCACACATCATGTTCATGTCACATGGGAGGGTTCATACCTCAGTTTTGGTGGATGTCTAGGATAGCTCAAGTTGATCGAACAACCTATCATGCTCCTCTTGAACCCTAAGCACTTTCACCCATATTTTCTCTTTCCATTTGATAGATTACCTATACACTGAGCTATGCCAAGTGATAACAAATCTGATCAAACAACTGCCTCAATTTTTGCTATGTGCATGTCAACGTCCTCAATTTATCGCTTCTAGAGGTCTATAAGATATGAGTTGGGGTTTTCATGTCTTGTGGTTTTTCGATGTTTTCATTTTGTTCATCACTCTTATTCGAAGAGAGGATAGTAGAACAAGGTGTAACGATGCTTACAATTTTTTTTTCCTTCTGGTTTTGACCCCCCACTCCGTGAGAATGCTCAACAAAATGACTCTGTCGGAATTCTTAGCAAAACGACTATGCCAGAATGCTCAACAAAAATGACTCTCATGGGGAAGGTGTATTTGTGCCCCACATGTAAGGTTCTTTAACTTTTTTTTTCTAGCACTCTCAATGCATCATTTGTGTCCTCTATATGATTCAAATTACTTTTTCCTTCACTCAACACATTCATCTAGAAATTTAAGAATTTGGGTATCATCTGCTGATCTAAAAATGGGGTGCTAAAGGCTTCTTGTCAAGCTTGCAAGAGCCCCTCCCACTTCGAAAGCTTAAATGTTCCCAAGATCTAGTAATTAACCAATTGTGGAATTAATAATGTGCTTGAAATTAAGGTGTATGGTGGTGTTTATTTATTACTGTTTATATGCTTTAAAATTCTATTGTTTATGCTAATATAATATACATATAACAGTAAAATATTACAGTAAATAACAAACACATAAGAAATCAAGTTTAATATGGAGTTCACCCAAAACTCTTGGGCTACGTCTCCTTGAGCTCTAGTCAACTCAACTAGGCTCTCTGGGATTACAGTAGCAGTTCTTTTACAAGATCCACACTCAAATCCACTGGTTTACACATAACACAATGGGCTTAGAACACCATCTCATCCATGGCTCTGAAGCTCTTAGCTTCTTGGCTCTCGGCTCTCACTCTGGCTCTCAGCTATGGATCTGAATCTTGGATTTGGCTCTAGCTCTTGGCTCTGGCTCTGGGTTTGGCTATTTGGCTCTTTGGCGTTGGCTTTATGACCTTTCAGCAATCTGCTTGACCTCCACGTGACTGTCTCGACAACTTTCAGCTCTCTAGTTTTTCCTCTTAGCCTCCAAGCGACTCCAAGACTCCCTTAGTTCCTCTACGTGTTAGCTTTTCACTAATTGCCCCATAAATTGGGCTTTCTGGCTCTCTTGAGGCATTTTTCTGGCTCTACGGCTTCCTTAACCATTTCCCTATGTGTAATCATCCCTCTGCAGCTCTGCGACTTCTCTGATCCTTGTCTATTTGACTGGCCATCTAGCTCTATGACTTTATGGCTCTACGCATTCCCAAATGTATCAGTGTCTGCAAAATGCCTGCTTGTAGCATGGCACAACAATCAGGAGCTGTTACAAAGGGATCGGGGCCTTTTTCCAAGCATAAACCCAAAAATGGATAAAAATTCCAATACACAGAGATTTTATGAAAATTACATTATCAGGCATGAATTCTGGACTTTAAATTCCCTAAAATCATGCTTATAAACCCTTTCAGGTCTGTCCTTTATGGCTATCGCAAGCCCACCGTCAATCTGTGTGATCGCTGATCCAACGGTTGACAGTCCATTTCAGGTGGCTTATGTGCACAGAGATTACCCACCCGAAAAAGGCAATTTTCTCTCTCCCACACCATTCCACATGTCGACCAGTGTATGGGTTCAGGCAGAGCCCGTCCAATACCACTTACCACCTGAAGCCTGCCCGAAATCCCGCTTACCATGGATTTCAAAATTTATAGGGCTGCATTTATAAACCTTTTGGGTTTGCCATTCTATTGCAAATAGCTATCGCATGGCATAATGGCCAAAACCCAAATACATGGGAAATACATTGAAATTCTGAAGTCCCCAGACTTCAAATTTTATGCAATCGGGTCCATAATCCCTATCAGGTTCAGGTTCTGATCACTATTTGTAATCGCAGCGGTCCGGGGGCCTATCCTTTGGGTATTCTAACCGTTGATTTTCTGATCGTAAATATCACACCTCGCATATCGCATCGGCAGGGGTCTATGCCTTTCGCTCCTCTGATCATTGATCACCAATATAGCTCATCGCAATCGCATTGTCGCATATCTCCCGATCGCATGTCATTATGCCTGGGGTCCCGATGTTGGGAGAAGGCCTACCTCCGATCTGATATATCAGAGGTCGCTGATCGAGGGTCCTTCTGCCTTCGTGTTAAGTCCATCCCTTTGGACGTTTCCGATGTGATTTCCTTAAGAAGCCTTTTAGGCCATTTTTAGAAGAAATGCCTCCTTTTCCAAAGAACAAAGACAATCTTCTTTCTACGATAACTTCTTCATTCAAAGTCCATTTTAGCCCATTCAAGTTGCAGTAGATTTAGAATGAAAAGATATATGCAATGTGACTATTTCCAACAGAATCTTTGGACTTTCATTTTCCTCTATGAGTAACACCTTAGACTTAGAAGCCTATCTTAGATCTATTTTGGATCACACCTTCCCACTAAAAGAACTTTTGGTCTCCAAAAGACTGACATATTGATCTGAACAGCAAATGAGAGTAACAACACCCTCTTCTTTCAGCTCATAGTACCTCTAAACCAAAGCCTTTTACCACTCTCCTTCCTGGATGTGCTAGTCCTCCTGGGAAGAACTAGTTTCCTCCCTAAATTCATGCCAAACTCCTGTTGAGATGGTCACAGAAGGTAGTTTGAACTTCTCTGCCTTGATCATTGATTCAAGGTGGCTCAAACAAATGTGAATTTTATCTGCTTCACAAAGTTCTCATTTGCACCTATTTGATAAGCTGCCAACAACAACTGTTAACAACAACAAAAATATAGAGAACAACTGGATGGAATAAACTCTTGCTTCAACAAAAAAAACAGGTTTCACATCTTGTCAATACCTCCATGTCTTACATATGCATACAAATGATAGACTAGATAACGATCCCACCAAACATGCCTTTAAAACAAATGACCCTTCAAGTCAAGCACGTAGAAAATGACCATTAAGACTCTTTTTCAAAAACATGAAACACTTCATTATTATCTCTATCTTGGAGACCAAGTTAATTTTTCCCAAGTCAACATTGCATGAATGTTACAACGAAGCAATCAACCCTTCAAGTTAATTACACATACATGTTCAAATACAAGGAAATCATCAGCATCCCTGTGTTCATGCATATCATTCTCATGCATGCATTTCATCCATCAACATTCACTTAAGCACACTATACTTTCAAAGTTGAAATGAAATATAATGTTCCAGCAATAAAGTGAGTCTCCTACTCAACTTCTTTCCATTCACCATCTTTGTAAAAACCTGCAACTTGAACTCCATTAACAAAGAAATGCAAATAGATGGATCAATAGACATGCAATCTTAATTAGATAAGAAATCTAACCATTTCTTACCAATCTATTTCAAAGGTACTACCTTTGTCTACACATCAACATTAACAGGTGAATCATCCTGAGACACATCAGTCATGGAAACTTCCTTCTCATTTTTGCCACCTTCTCTTTCCATTTTCTTCACCTTTTGTGGAAGCATTGTTGGATTCAAAGTCCAACATTTTGCAACAAGATGTCTTATCTTATGGCAATAAGTGCACTGCATGTGCATACTCTTGACAGCATGATTTGCTTGTCCAATGGACCTTTGTCTTCTTGCTTCCTTTCCTTCAAATGTTTCCTGTATGTGGCCATTCTCTTCCAACACCTAGAAAAATTATGGTTATCCAAACCATAAAAGGAACATGCAATTATTTTCCCATATTTATGTGGAAATTTACCATGTTGAACAAAATAAAAAAGAATATGGCTAGAACCAGATTTATACCTTTCTCTTTCACCTTTATTGCCTTCTTGAGGAGGTGAATCAAATGAAGAAGTGACTCCCTTTGGAACACCATCAATCTCTTCAAGGCTGTCAGAATTTTCACAACTCTCTAGTTCAAGTGCATGCTTATGAACACCTGCATCCTGCAAATGATGTTTCAAGCTATTGCATTCCTCCTAAATACAATCTTCACACTCTTGAGGTAGAAGACCTGCAATGCAACTCTTTCCTGGTGCTGTTTCAATGGCCTTCATGGTAGCTTTAGAACTCTCTCCATAAGCTTGTCCATAGCCAAAAACCAAATACTTAGGACTTTCCTCAACTATTATTGGGCCAACGATACCTTGTGCATGTTTGCCCAAGCCTTTTCCCTTATGGCCTATCTTGGAAATTAACTTGGAATCTATGCCTCTAGTATGTTTTTCAAATGAATGAATATAAGAATTCTTAGAAGAATTTTTAGACAAACATGAACTATTTACTTCTTTTTCAAGTTGATACTTGACCAAGGCTTCTTGTGCAACAAAGAGTTGTGCATCCAACTCATGAATCCTTTCCATGTTCATAATTGCAATATGAAGTTGCCTCTCCATTTCTTGCAATTTGTCAAAAATAAACTACTTCTCTTCCTCCACAGAATTCAACTGCTCTCTAAGTAGGTTGCTCTTCCTTCCATCCTCATACATTTCTCTCACCATATCCATCATGGTGGAGAAGTCTTCCTTCATGTCTTCATCAAAGACTCTTGTGAAGAAAGAAGAATTTGAGGACTCACTTGTAGAAGTTGTCATTATGCCAATGAACAAAAAAAAATTCAAACAAGATTAATAAAGAGCTTATTCAACAAACTTTTGCAACAAACCTCTTGTACTTCAAGGATTTCCTTGAGGTCCTTCGGGATAAAAATAATGCCTTCAACCCTTCCTCCTTCTTGTCCTTCCTGGACTGAGCTATCAATAGCTTTCCCTTCACCTATGCAAACTCAAACGATAGACAGTTTGCAAACAAGCATACAATCAACCTTTGACTGTTTAAACACCTTTTAGACAAGCAATCTTTGCTCTGTCAATCAAGCATTCTGATCTAATACCACTTGCTTTAGTATAACCAGCTTTGATATCACCTTATTGAAGGTGTGGTTAATCAATCTCAAGCTTTGATACCTCTTGATCTGAACCCCTCCCACTTCCAAAGCTTAAATGTTCCCAAGATCTAGTGATTAACCAATTGCAGAATTAATAATGTGCTTGAAAATAATATGTATGCTGGTGTTTATTTTTGACTATTTATGTGCTTTAAAATTCTATTGTTTATGTCAATATAACATACATATAACAGTAAAATATTACAACAAATAACAAACACATAAGGCAAGAAGTTTAATATAGAGTTCACCAAAAACTCTTGGGTTATGTCTCCTTGAGCTCTAGTCAACTAAACTAGGCTTTCTGGGATTATGGCAGCAATTCTTTTACAAGCTCCACGCTCAACTCCACTAGTTTGCAAAAAACACAATGGGATTAGAACATCATCTCACCCCTGGCTCTGAAGCTTTCGGCTCTTGTTCTGGCTCTCGGCTCTAGCTCTAGCTCTTGGCTCTGGCTCTGGCTCTAGACTCTGGCTCTGGCTCTTGGCTCTGGATCTGGCTTTAGCTCTAGCTCTTGTCTCTTCGACTCTGTCTTTATGAGCTTTCAACAGTCCACTTGACCTCCAAGTGACTCACTCGGCAACTCTTAGCTCTCTGGTTCTTCCACTTGACCTCCAAGCGACCCCAAGACTCCCTTAGTTACTCTGCACATTAGCACTAGTTGCCCTGTCAATTGGGCTCTTTGGCTCTCTTGAGGCATTTTTCTGGCTCTGCGGCTTCCCTAGTCATTTCTCTACATGTAATCATCCCTCTATGGCTTTGCGGCATATCTGCTCCTTGTCTGTTCGATTGGCCATCTGGCTCTGTGCATTCCCAAACACATCATTGTTTGCAAAATGCCCACTTGCAGTGTGGCACAATGATCAGGAGCTGTTACAAAGGGATTGGGGCCTTTTTCCAAGCAAAAACTAGAAAATGGACAAAAATTGCAATACATAGAGATTTTCTGAAAATTACACTATCGAGCGTAAATTACGGACTTCAAATTCCCTGAAATCGAGCTTATAAACCCTTTCAGGACCACCTTTTATGGCTATCGGAAGCCCAACATCGATCTACATGATTGCCGATCCAACTGCTGACAGTCTGTTTCAGGTGGCTTATGTACATAGAGATTACCCACCCGAAAAGGCAATTTTCTCTCTCCTGCATCATGCCATGTGTCGGCAAGTGTATGGGTTTGGGTGGAGCCTATCCAATACCACTTACCGCCTGAGGCCTGCCCGAAATCCCGCTTACCACAGATTTCAAAATTTATAGGGCTGCATTTATAAACCTGTCGGGTCTGCCATTCTATTGAAAATCCCTATCGCATGGCGTAATGGTCAAAACCCAAATATATGGAAAATACATTGAAATTCCAAAGTTCCCGAACTTCAAATTTTATGCAATTGGGTCCATAATCCCTATTGGGTCCAAGTCTTGAATGGCCTGGGGATCTATCCTTTGTGTATGCCGACCATCGATCCGCCGATCATCGATATCGCACCTTGCATATCGCATCGGCAGGTGTTTATGCCTTCTGCTCCTTCGATTGCCGATCACCCCAATCACCAATCGCTGATATTGCTCATCGCAATCGCATTGATGCATATCTCTCAATCACATGTTGCTATGCCTGGGGTCCCGATATCGGGCGTAGGCCTACCTTCGATCCAATATATCAGAGATCGTTGATTGGGGGTCCTTCCATCTTTGTGTTAAGTCCATCCCTTTGCATATTTGCGATGTGATTTCCTTAAGGAGCCTTTTAGGCCATTTTTAGAGAAATGCTTTATTTTGCAAAGGACAAAGGAAATCTTCTTTCTGCGATAACTTCTTCATCCAAAGTCCATTTTAGTTCATTCAAGTTGCAGTGGATTCAGAATGAAAAGATCTATTCAATGAGACTATTTCCAAGAGCATCCTTGGACTTTCATTTTTCTTTGTAAGGAACACCTTAGACATAGAAGTCTATATTAGATCCATTTTGGATCATCTACGTAGGAAAACGTCCAAAAAATTGGTGCTCTTTCCTACAATAGTTTTCCAACTTCACATATAGATGGATGAGCTTATGGTTACTAACACCATCCAACCATTAAGTTGTTACAAACTACCTTTATCTTATTTGATTTTGTTCCTCTCCATTTAATATTGAGTTTGTGGAATGTGTTCAATGGAAATCGTTTTTAATTTGATGTAATCCTTGTGGCAACTCCCCAAATGGAAGGAAAACTCTGCTACAACCCTTGTTATAGGTAGGTCTTATATTCATTCGAATTGGGCATGTGATTAAATTTGTATTTTTTTTTCATTCTCAATTCAATCTTTCTTATTCATGGTTAATAACTTGCTTCAGTCTATATATAGGTAAGAAGACCGGACTAACAATTGGTGCGTTTACCTTATTCCCTTTTAAAAAGAGTTCACCGACTGACAGAGCTTCGCACTGCTACAGGTCTGTTCGACACATGTACTCCAATGATGGTATTTATGAGAATTCTTCATATTGGGTGTTTCTCTAATTTATACTTCTTGTTATATGATTTATGGTCATACTTACTGTTCATATTCTGAATACCTCCTATCATTCCTAGTGAATTATCAATTGTATAAATTTACTGTTCGGATTTATACTTTGTAGGGTATTTATTTTGTAGAAAATACCTGATTAGGATTTCATGTTGCGCATGTTGTTGCCTTAAATTTCATGTCTATTAAAGTTTATTCTGCGCTGGTTTCCTCGATTTTTCTTCAAGATGTATTGTGATTTAAGGAAAAATATGTTAACTCAAAGTGAAGCCGGTAAAGCATACTTAAATTTGTTAGCAATCAAATTCTCTTCTAGATTAATTCATATTCGGCAGTACAAAATATTTTTTCTCCTATTGGATATGGTTAATTATGTTCATGTGTTAACTAACGAACTTGGGATATATGGTTTTAACTTATCGTTTATTTTCATCGTCTATTTTAGATTGATAAATGTCTCGTGATACTACTCAAAAAGGGTTTCCAAACACTGGTTGAATCTCTCCTTATGTGTGTTTTTAATGTTTTAAGCATATGCATTTTTAATGTATTCAGTATTGAAGATATTATTTCCCAACAGAGTATACATAATTGGATGGCTAGTGTATCCAATTTCATTTAGTCTCTTTTCTTGAAATTTACTTTGTCCTATAGCAACAGAAGAACGAATGATAGAGTTATATTTCTCTCCGAGTGTTAATTTAATGAAGGAATCTCTTATACTTCTGATTACCTTAATATAAAAATAATACTATGTTATTAAATTTATTGAAAGATTTGAATCTAATATCTAGTTGAAGGCTAATTTATGCTTAAGTCTAAATTTGTTTCCATGTAATGTACACATCCTCGAATGTAGAGATTGTTAATCTTCTCCAGTTTCCTTATATTATAATTAAGGGAGAGTTACTACCAGCCATATCTTCTAGCCTGTCTATTTTTTTTCTTATAGTTTCAATACTAATTTTCTTCTCCGCTGGAATCCAATGTCCTCTAGAGCCACCAGACCTATATATATATTCATAACTCACTATTTCCATTTTCTATGGGAACAGAACGATTGTATAATGAATTTTTCGAAACTTGTATTATGAGGGTAGCAATGCCTACCTACACAGGGGCGATTTATTTCCATTTTCTATGCGAATAGAACGATTGTATAATGAATTTTTCGAAACTTGTATTATGAGGGTAGCAATGCCTACCTACACGGGCAATTTATAGGAATCAATTGACCTCATAAGCCTAAAATCAAAACCGTTTTACTCTGCCCGAGTTAAGAATAATATAACAGGTTTCAGCCACTTTTATCTAAACATTCAATATGTCCTTTGGCGAACAACTTCCAGATAGGGTTCCTATCTAGGAATTTCGAAATTTAAAAGAAACTCGTTTGGTTAATACAAAATTTACTGACATACTGGACTAAATTATTTTAATAGTCACCTACACTTTCGGTATGTGTTCAAATAGTAGCCAGGTTATACAATCTCCCAATACATATCATATTTATAGGTAGAATGACACCAACAATAAATTTAATGTGAAAAGTTACCATGAAAGAATTTCAGAATTTCCCGTGAGCCCCTCAATAATATACAAAACCTGTGAATGTGATTTTATTGTATAGCCTAACTAAATATCATTTAAATTCCTACTAAAATCTATGGATGTCCATACGATTTTCATATATAGCTTATCTTAATATCCTTTAAACTTCAACTCAAATATGTAGCTATTTCCAGACTTCATCACACAACAAAATTCTCAGTAATAAACAAGAAAATAACGCGCAAAAAAACTTTTAGTTATAAACAAGTAGAATGGCCTTCGTACCAAAATAATAAATAAGATAAAAGTTCTTTAATAATAGGCAATATGAAATTCTAACCATAACCAACTGGAATTTTTGGGATAAACAAATTTCCACCCAACCGTGAAACTTCACCATAGGTTTTCTAAATCGACAACCTCTTGTTATTTTAGACAAGTTATTTTTATGCCTTACTTCCCTAGCAGTCTTTTCCTTAGCGGTGTCCCATTTTGTAGGGTTTTCCTACTTAATAGGTTAGGATTTTTCTATATTTCGAAAATGTATCTTCGCTTTTTCCATTAAAGCCCACCTTTTTTTCTAGCGACGCTTTGTTCACCCTTACTCGATGTTCTTTCACACTGGGTGATTTAATAGATTTTTTTTTCCCAATCATAATATATCTGATCAAGCAACCACTAGGGGTTTTTACAAATAATTTGAGGGAAGTTTGTCTTAACCATATCCGTTCACATTAGTTTCTAGATTTGGGTAATGATTTCTTTAATTCAAGTGTTTATTTCCCACCGAAATCTCTAATTTTATATTTTTTTCAAAAAAAATGTATTACACCATCATCATACTTTATTTCCAATTAATTTCACCATGACTTTCTAATCATCACAACTAAAAATAATTCAATCTAAACAAATGATATTTACATAAAAACAGAGGAGTATTACAATTAATTGTTTCGGATTATAATATCAATAATTTAGGTTTATAATATCAATCCCTTAGGTATATTGCTTCTTGAAGTTTTATAATTAATTAATTATTATTATTTAATATTCTAACTTAAATTATTATCAAATTATAATAATTTATTATTAATAGTAATAAAAAATGAACAATAAAATTAATAATTTATAGTTAGTAATATTAATTAATAATAATAATCATAATAATAAGCCTCTGCCTATTTCAATCACATTTACTAATACAATTGTGCTAGTTTATTATCCTAAAGGCATCAAAACACCACTTTTGCAAAATAGGGTAGTCCAATACATCTAGTTTTATAAACAATTGTTAATTCTACTCTCTATCCTTTCCTGCCATGTTATTGTCTGGTGTTGAAATTGGTTTTGCACGAACTTTTATTTAACATAAGGTGGGTGCGCAAAGAATTCTACGTGATCTATGGATTGGTGACAACCACAAAACCTAGGAATTCACTTTTTTTTTATAACCTCCATAATCTGAGAGTTTGGTGGAGTGCTACCTCCTCCTAGTTCAACCTATAGTTCTTTGCACCTGTTATGACCGGAGGAGATTCCTATAGTTCTTTGCCAACTGTTATAACGATTTTCTTTACTTATGTAACTTATGAGATAAGATAGTACAACCCCTCTGTAACGATTTTCTTTACTTATGTATCATATAAGATAGTACAACGTTCTATCAGTATTTTGGTAATAACATTTATGCACATAATTTTCTTCACAATGATGCTCCATTGCAGGCACAGTGCTAAAAACTAGATCTGATACCACTTGTCTCACACCTCTTTGTCACCAAATTTTTCTATATAAGCAACACGAGTTACTATCTTCTGGTACTTATTCGCGATAATGTTAGCGATTTTATACATTTTTATTTTTATGAAGGAAATCATAACATTCATCTCTTATTAAAACATGTACTTGTTATGTACCCACATTACCTAAATACTCTACTCACGTACATATCTAACTCGGACTACATATCTAACTCGGACTAGACATATGCCCCTATGCTTTAGTTATCGCAATAATGAGACTAATTATACACGCAAATCATTTATGTTATACATATTTTATGTTCCACAACCTTTGTGTTAATGTGAACCACACCTTACCTTTGTTAATTCGTTAGCTTTCCACTTTGTATTAAGGTCATAGGTTCATGAATGGGTCTGGCGCATAGGTATCCATGGTTTTTCATTGCTAACTAATTATGTTGGCCATGAATTAAAAATTGTATACGTGCATATAACTTCATTCCAAAAGTTTATCTCCACCTTCTGTGAGTTAAAACCCCACTACACAAATCTCGGATGGATTAGAAGGGTATACGCCTGGGGAAATGATTAGCCAATCCTCTCGAGCCAACTCATTATACACCATGTGCATGTCACGTGGGAGGGTTTACACCTCGGTTTTGTGGATGGATAGGATATCTCGAGATGATCAGGTGGTTTTTCATGCTCCTCTTGAACCTTAAGCCCTTTCGCCTATCTTTTCTCTTGGAATTTGTTGGATTAGCTGTACACTGAGCTATGCTAAGTGATAAAAAAGGAGATTGAACAATTTCCCGAGTTTTACCTGTGTATGTGTCAATGTCCTCAATTTCATGCTTCTGCAGGCGTATAACAAATGAGTTGGAGTTTGCATGTCTTGTGGTTTTTCTCTATTTGCATTCTGTTCATCGCTCTTATGCCCACAAAGGACAACATAATCGTACACTTTTTTTCTTATGAATTCTTTGGTCCTTACCCCCACTCTGTCAGAATTCTCAACGAAACGACTCTGTCGGAATGCTCAGCAAAATGACTCTCATGGGGAAGGGGTATTTGTGCCCCACAGGTAAGGTTCTTTAGATTTTTTTCTTGCTAGCACTCTGAACGCATCATTTGCGTTCTCTACATGATTCAAATTACTTTTTTCTTCGCTTAACACATTCATCTTGAAATTTAAGAATTTGGGTCTCATCTACGATGGAAAACACCATAGAAATTATTGTTGCTACCTACTCTAGGTCCCCCACTTCGCATATGCCCAGGCAGGCTTATGGTTTGTTCCAACACCCATCCATTTATTTCCTCAGTAAGGTGCGACAGCCTACGCTTATCTTATTTCGTTCTGTTCCTCTCCCTTTAATACCGAGGTTCTGGAATGTGTTCAATAGGTCCCTCTCCATGTGGATGGAAAAATATGCTAAAACCCTTGTTACATGTGGGCCTTGTATTCGTTTGAATTGGGCCTATACCTAGATTTGTATTTTTTATTTTTTCTATCTCAATTCAATCCTTCTTATTGATTGTTAATAAATTGTTTCAGTTTTGGTGTTCCATCTATAGGTAAGAAGACATAATTAACACTTGCCTCGTTTATCGCATTCCGTTTGTAAAACGAATTCACTGACTAATAGAGCTTCACACTGCTACATGTATGTTCAACACATTTGCTCCAGTGAAAGGTTTTATGAGAATTTTTTAGATGGGGTTTTCTCTAATTTATACTTGTTGTTATATGACTTATCGTAATACTTATTGTGCATATTCTAAATGCTTCCTAGTGTTCCTAGTGAAGTATCAATTGTATAAATTTACTGTTCGAATTTATACTTTGGAGCGTATTTATTTTGTAGAAAATACTTGATTGGGATTTCTTCTATCTGACATGTTGTTCCCTTACATTTCCCGTCTTGTCAAGTTTATTATGTCGTTGGCTTCCTTTGTTTTATGGAATATGTACTACGATTTAAGGAACAATATGTTAACTCAGCGTGAAGCCGTTGAATCATACTTAAATTTGAGGCGCATCCGTTTTTTTCTGGATTAATTTATATTAGGCACTCGCAAAGATTTTCTCACCTATTGCAAAGGGTTTATTATGTTCATGTGTTACCTAACGAACATGATATATATGGTTTTAACTTATCATTTATTTTCATCATCTATTTGTGATTGAGAAATATCTTCTGTTACTGCTCAAAGAGGGCTTCCTAACACTATTTCAATCTCTCGTTACGAGCTTTTTTAATGTATTTAGTGTAAGAAAATTTTACAACAGCGATTTTATATGCGGAATTAAAGAATCTAAAAATGAAACTTTAGATGTCCAGGATTATCTCCAGTCATTGATAATGCTCTTGCTACAAATCATAGTCCACTTGTTTTTCCACTGAAACAACACTCCAATCCAAGCAAAAGGAAAAATCACAGAAAATCTGAAGGCACTTCGAAGCTATGCTCTCTGAGCTAGATGGTGTAAACAACTAAAGGGGATTGAGATGCTAGCTTGGGGACCCAACAGAGGAATTTATAGCCAAGCTTCCATCAACCTTCTAATGGCTATGTGTCAGCTATTCCACAGATCAAGGTAGAGAACTCAAGATGGAGTTATGGACCACTTCAGAAGCTCCAACCAGAAATGATGGCCTCCCGCCGTTCCCGATACGACCTAAGGTGACAAGACTTGGCGCTTTAACTATGTTAGCTGTTGACTTAAATGCTGGTACGTTCGTCTGATATTTGTTTAGGGTTTCTACTAGTCATGTCGGTTATCGACCTCCACCTGCCGGTTCTTCTTGCACGGCACTTTACCTTTTGTCAACCATGTCCTGCTCATTTGGCATTTTTCACTCCTCCGCTGTGCCGAAAGGTTTGCTCTGCTACTGTGGGAAACTCTTGCTCCTCCGTCGTTCTGATTTCAAGGCCAATTGTATGGGTATTTTTGATCCTCCACAGCTATGGAGGTAGGGTTTCGATGGCCTGCAAAAGCACCCTCTGCTCTGCACGGTGACAATCTTGGCTTACTGTTTGTTAGACAGGTCTTACTATGTAAATGTTGTTTCTGTTCGTTTATTTGATGAGTTTGTCTTGTGACAGGTCTTCCTCCGAGCTTCCGCGCTTCAACTTCATTGCTAAGGTAAATGCTGGTTCTCTGTTGGACTTGTTTATCCCTTATCTCTCCGACCCTAACGCCTTCGCTACTGGTCTTCAGGGTATGGTGGTCGTTTCGTTTTCTCGACTCCGCCTCCTCAGCGCCAGGTGAGGTTTTATGCTCCAATCTTCATTTGGTTTTTGTTTTAAACGATTATTTATGATTGTATATGTCTCTAACCTACTCTCATTTCGTTGCAGGTGGCTCCATGTAGTTGGCTCTGTGGTTCAATGCACTCCACGGTCTCTGGCACTCACTCAAGTTCTCCAGCTCTTCCCTACGGGTAGGGTCTCTCCATATTAGTTGACTGTAACTTATTAGTGGTTCTGAGTCTTTGTTTTTGTTGTTAGTCCGTCACCTGAGCGGTGAGATAAATAGTTTGGTTGTCTGTGTAACCCTCCTACGGTTCTGTACGTTGGTCTTCGGTCCTTATTCTGTAATATTGTTACTCAGTTTTCGAAACCCTTGATGGGTATTTGGTGGCTTCAAGCCCTCGTCCTGTATGTCGATGTTTGGTTACTTTGTAAGATGGGTACTCGTCGCTTCGAACTCTCGTCCTATAGTTTTGCTGTTTGGTTGATAGAAACCCTCGGGTTGTTCGAAACCCCTGTTCGCCGGTTCTGTTGGTGATTCCTTGCTGTATTAATTTGGTTTATTCCGTCTGGTTGTGACAAACATTTGTTCAAAACTCTGTTTCGAGGTTCTGTCTTTTTAATGAAATTTTTGTTCGAATGAAACGTGAGACGCCTGGACTGTATTTGCTTTGTTATAACAGTTTAGTGAAATAATTCAATAATATATTTGTTACATTCCAGCATTTTCTCTGTTCATAAATAGTTTGAGGGTTTTTACGAGTTACCTGTAGGTTTGCCTGCGTGCACAATCTTTCGTACTCCTTATCTGGAAATAGTTTAAATGACAGTGTCTGCTCTTCTTGTGAATATTATCTGTGGGTTTGCCTGCGTGCACAATCTTTCGTACTCTCTGTCTGGAAATAATATAAATGGCAGCGTCTGCTCCTCTAGTGAATATTATCTATCTTGTTATTCCAACGTAATTTTGTACACAGAATCTATATTATGATGCATGAAATCAGTTTGTACAGTGATGATTAAATAACGAAAATAAAAATAAAATGTCTATTTTGAAATGACTGTGTCTTTTTGTTTCTCAGTCTGAGGAATCCTTTATAATGCTTATCTTTTTCCTTTTAATCTCCTGAGGCATAACTGTTCTTTGTTCAAGTAGAACTGCCCCAACAGAATTGGGTAACTGTCCAGCAATTTCTAACTGTTTCTAACTAACACATTTCACAAAGACACTAATTAACTATCAACCTACTTTCTGTTGGTAATTCCTATTTAAAAGTAACAGTTCACAATTTTAATTGACCTGGTCCTAACGACCTTCTGACAAATAAAACAATAAATAAAGTAAAATAACTGACAAGTCTAACACCTGTCCAGTTATGCATGTATGATTGTGTGTCCTTGTCTCTCCATGAGACCGTCAACCACCTTCTGTCTCCTCAGAGCTGGATGCTCCTGCATCAGGCTCCCGGGGTGGCAAAAAGTCATGGCTCCATTCCATGAGGTCGTCGACAGAATAGCCTGCTTTCTGTACCTGTGATGCGTTAAGCTACGAATTGTCCTCTATCGGACGGTTCTTCCATTTGACCAAATACCGCAAATACTCCTTCCTGCATGTGCGCTTAGCTACCTGTGTGTCCAGAATCCCTTCGATCTCAATGGGTGGTGCCATTGGCATCTGTCTCGTCCACGAATCTCCTTCGCAATTGGTGTCCCACGATGGTTCTGCTGCTATATTATCTGCTGAACCTGTGACATAAGGAAACAGATCTGCCACGTTAAAAATAGGGGAAATACCGATCCCTAGTGGCAACTGTAGTTCATAGGCGTTCGCAGAAAATTTGCGAATAATTTTACAGAGCCCGATTTTCTTGAATTTTAGCTTACTGTACTCTCGTTTTGGAAATCGTTCCTTACGTAAGTACACAAGGACTTCGTCACCTACATTGAACTGATCTTCCCGACGCTTTGTATCAGCTCGCTGTTTATACCTCTCACTGTTGTCCTGTAATTTCAGTTTGACCTGTTCATGCAAGTTACTCATTGCTTGGGCGAAATTTTCCCCATCAGCGCTTCGTTTCTCAAGTTTCCCCAAATCTCGTAACTCATTCACTCCTCGCGGATGCATGCCGTACAAAATATGGAATGGACTGTAACCTGTGCTGCGGTTAGGGGAATCATTGTATGCGAATTCTGCCTGAGCAAGTACACGGTCCCAAGTCCGAGAATTTTCACCTGTTAAACATCAAAGTAAATTTCCCAGACTTTGGTTTATTACCTTCGTCTGACCATCCGTCTGTGGATGATAAGCGGAGCTGAACTGCAACTGGGTATTCAACTTTTTCCACAGAGTTCTCCAAAAATGACCGGTGAACTTTACATCTCTGTCAGAGATAATGGATCTTGGAAGTCCATGCAACCGCACAATCTCAGTGAAGGAAAGGTGTGCTATGTAAGTAGCATCGCTGGTTTTCCTGCATGGTACAAAGTGTGCCATCTTTGAAAATCGGTCCACCACAACCATTACTGAATCAAAGCCTTGTTGTGTCTTCAGCAAACCTAGTACAAAATCCATACTAACTGAATCCCATGGTCAGCTAGGAATGGGTAATGGCATATAAAGTCCAGTGTTCTGACTGTAACCTTTTTCCAGTTGACAAATTTTACACCTAGTCACATACCTCTGCACATCTCACTGCAACTTCGGCCAGAAATAAAAATGTTGTACCTGAGCAATCGTTTTGTCAATACCGAAATGTCCAGCCAGGCCTCCATTGTGTTTTTCCTGTATAATATTTTCCCGCATAGAACAGTTGGGAATACACAACTGTCCTCCCTTAAACAACAATCCTTCCTGTAGATTATAGTCTAACCACATGCTGTTATTTTGTAACAGCGGGTTTTGGCAAGCCTCATAGGCCTCCCTAAACTCGGTGTCGGTCGGATACAGCTCTTTTAAATGTTCAAAGCCTAAAATCTGCATCGTGCTTTCCTGTAGAAGCAACGTTCTTCTACTCAGTGCATCTGCCACCTTATTTGATTGCCCACTAATGTGTTTTAGTACAAATGTAAAACTTTGCAAGTACTCAACCCAAGCTGCATGCTTATGGTTCAATTTATGCTGCTGCATAATGTACTGTAATGCAGAATTATCAGAGAATAAAACAAACTCGTTACCTAACAGATAATGTCGCCAATGTTTTAAAACTTGCACAATGGCATAAAACTCCTTGTCGTAGGTTAAGTATTTTTTCCTTCTCTCATTTAGCTTTTCACTGAAATAAGCAACTGGTCTGTCCTCCTGACTAAGGACTGCCCCAATGGCCGTACCACTAGCATCGCAACGAACTTGAAAACGTTTGTTGAAATCAGGCTGTCTTAACACTGGTCTTTCAGTAATCTTCTTTTTCAAGATCTGAAAACTATTTTTTGCTGCTTCAGTCCAGTGAAATGGTTGATTTATTTTCTTGATCGTATCCAACATTGGTGCGCAAATCTCGCTGAAATTTCTGATAAACTTCCTATAAAAATTGGCTAGTCCATGGAAACTTCGAACTTCAAATAAACTTTTTGGAGAAGGCCAGCTAACTATAGCTGTCACCTTTTCTGGGTCCATTTTTAGTTCATTTTCTACGATGACAAAGCCCAGATACACTAATTCTCGCTGAAAAAAAGTACACTTCTTCAGATTAATTAGCAGCTTGTTCTGCTGCAACTTCCTCAACACACTCTGCAAATGTCTGAAATGTTCCTCTTTAGTCTTACTAAAAATCAGAATATCATCCAGGTAAACTATTACGAACTTACCATTAAATTCCTTCAGCACTTCATTCATC
>APFE031575592.1:3842-25092 GCA_000404065.3 Pinus taeda | reverse complement strand
GAAGATATACAATCCCGGGTTAGAATAGATTTGATGTGTTGTTTCTCACTAGATTACAATAGCATAGAGTAAGTTAAAGAATCTGAATTAGATTAGCTTTAAAATACTCTTAGATCAACATAATTAAATTCTACACACACACACACACCCAAGATCAGGAAATTGGTCCCGTTATCCCCAGTCAGACCCGCTATACCAAATGGATAGGGAGCTGCTAACCAAGGTCCGGACCGGGTGGGTATCCCCCTTGTTGTCGACCCAATTTTCGGGGCCTCAACAGGAACCCAACTGGGAAAAACCCATCCTCTTTTTGTATTATATCAGATGAGATAATAATCAATTGCAATGAAAAATTCAATCCTTGAAGCTCAATCTCCAATGTAATACTGATCTCCTACTCTGACCAACACTTAGCCAAAATATGCCTTTAGCTTCCTCCCATTTCCTTGCGTAATTCCTACTACTAAATAATAAGAAGCTCCTATTTCCTTGGGATATTTATGAGGAAAATAGCTCACCTGCTACATGCAAACTCCTTACACTCTCTAGTATACCACAATAAATAAAATTATGCCTATTCCGTCAACTCAAATTGCATGCATGACTAGGTTTAATTTTTTGTAAATTGACTAGATAACTGAGAGATTAGGAAGCTAAAAACTGTTACAACTACTCTAGTGAACACATACTAACTCTATTCGTGACTAGAGATCATATAACTGAGTTTCACTAACTATAACTCCATTAGATTGCTAGATCTTAGCAATCAACTCATGCGTAACTCTACTTCTTTCCTTTAAATTGAATTTCCTAACTTAGCTAAGGGACTTCCCCATATCACTCCTACTAACTAAAATTCAAGTCATCCTATTGATGTGGAAATTCAAATTTATCCATTTCACTAAGGCACAAGTCAAATGAACCCTTTTCTTGCTACAATTTAACATTGTTTTGTAGGTGTTTCATGAAGGCAATGATTGTATCTTCATGGTTGGTTGTTGTTAGAGATATGATTATTTCATTATTGCCCAACCTTATTTTAATTGTTTGGGTCCTTCAATCAATTTGGTGATGTTGTGGCCCTCCTAGCCTCTATCCTTCAATTTATGATGGTAAATGGTGGCTTTGTTGGGCCGTTGAAGGCTGTTACTAGAAATAGAGTTTCCTATAACAATCACAATGACTTCATAAAATCACCATTTCTTGGAGTTATGACCACTATGAATATTTTAGAGGATAAGATAAGAGTGCTTTGTAGGTGGATATAGTGGAAAATGGAAAGGTCAAGTCATGTCTTGGGCAAGGAAGTAAGAAAGTAGCCCATACAAAAATGCCAGTTTTTGAAAGTGTTGGGATTTCAATTCTTCTTAATTGGATCAATGACGATGATAACTAGAGACATGGTGGTGGCTTCCTTTTCCTTAAAAAGTGAAAAAAGGTCATATATGAATATTTTTTGTAAAACATGTTGAAATGTAAGGGGTTTTTTAGGCCATTTTTGTAAAGTTCTCATGTCTCAAATTTGACTTGGGGGATTGATGAGGTATTAAATTATAAGCCTAATGACACATTTCCCAACCAAATAGGCGAAAAAATCTTGATTTTGTAGTTTTTTCCAACATTGTGAGGATTTGTCTTTTTAGTCCTAGGAAAAAAAAAGATTTGTTGTGTGGGTCTCTTAAATATTCTAGTTGCTTTTTTTATTGCTTTGGCTTCTTTTAGACTAGTATAACCTAGAATTAGTACATCAACTTCAAATTGTAAATGGGAAGTAGGGTCAAAAGTATATGAGATTCTTAATCCTTCCAAATGATGTGATGATGGGGCATCAGAGATGATTTTTCTAAGGGTGTTAATTTTAATAACCCAAACTACTAGAAATTTATTATCTAGCAAATAACTTGTCTCAATTAAATTGACCACGCAATGGAGTTAGCCTTAATTAATTAGCCTCACTACTACACATCATCCTAGATGGCATCCACTGTTAAAAATAGAGTTACTAAAAATATAAAAAGGATGAAAATAGAAGATGATACCTAATGGTAGGGAATGTCTAGAAGATGAAGAAAAGTGGTCATATGTGAACGTAATGTTGGAGCAATATTTTGGGCTACAATTTTTTGGATTTGTGCAAACGAGCACCATACAAGGCGGTACCACATAGGAAGGCCAGCTAAGGGTTACTACACGAGAATACATGGAATAGGGAAATATATTAGGCTTATTTTGTGATAATTTTGTGAACAATAAAAACTTACTAGAATCAAATTAGTCATTAAATACTATACAATTTGAATATATCATAAAATATAGAGACTAAGGAAAGTTGTTAGGCTTATTTTGTGAACAGTTTATGAAAAACAAAACTTACTAGAAGAAAATTAGTGTGAAAAAATACTAATTAAATAGTGTACAATTTGAACCAATCAGATTGGCCAAGAAATGAAGCTTGGGCCTACATTTTAGTGAAGCAAGGAAATTTTGGTCAGATTCATAAAAACGGATGCCCAACTTCATTTCAAGGCCAAATTGAATGATTCAACTTGGATAATATTTCTATGCTCATAAGTAACATTAATACAATTGATTTTTTCTAATTTAGTGGTTTGAATGTTGAAGGTAATGTAAATGAAAGTGCCGCAAGAATCGTAGTTCATGGTGTCCCCCCAAAAGTTCCAATAGTTAATGGAGAATGAAAACTTACTAGAAGAAATTTAGTGTGTAAAATTTATAATTAAATAGTATACAATTTGAATCAGTCAGATTGGCCCAACCTTAACTTTAGTGCCAAATTGAATGATTTAGCTTGGCGAATATTTCTTCACTCATAATTAAAATTAATAAAATCATTTTTTTCTAATTAAGTGATTTGAAGGTCGAGGTTAATGTAAATGAAAGTGCTATAACAATTGCAATTCATGGTGTCCTCCCAAAAGTGTTAACAATTTTTGAAAAATAATAACTTATTGGAAGAAAATTAATAATTAAGTAGTATACAATCTGAATCAATTAGATTGGCCAAGAAATGAAGCTTGGGTGTGCATTTTAGTGAAGCAAGGAAATTTTGGTTTGCTTCACAAAAAAGCATGCCCAACCTTTATTTCAAGGCAAAATTGAATGATTCAACTTGGAGAGTATTTTTTACTCATAAGTAACATCAATACAAATAGATTTTTCTAATTTAGTGATATGAATGTCAGATTTAATGCAAATGAATGTGCTGCAACAATCATAGTTCACGGTGTCCCCACAAAAGTGTCAACTATTTTTGTACATCATAAATTTATTCGAATCAAATTAGTATGTAAAATTACTAATTAAATAGATACCATTTGAATCAATCAGATTGGAGAGGAAATGAAGCTTGGGCGTGCATTTTAGTGAAGTAAGGAAATTTTGGCCTGCTTCACAAAAATGCACTCCTAGCCTTCATTTCAAGGCGAAATTGAATGATTCAACTTGGAGAGTATTTTTTTACTCATAATTAATATTAATGAAATTAAATTTGTCTAATTTAGTGATATGATGGTCGAATTTAATGTAAATGAAAGTGTTGCAACAATCGCAATTCATGACGTCCCCCCCAAAATTGTTTTGTGAACAATATAAACTTATTGGAAGAAAATTAGAGTGTAAAATTACTAATTAAATAGTATACAATTTGAATTAATCAGATTAGCGCAGAAACAAAGCATGAGCGTTCATTTTAGTGAAGCAAGGGAATTTTGGCTTACTTCACAAAAATGCACTCCCAACATTCATTTCAAGGTCAAATTGAATGATTCAACTTTGAGAGTATTATTTTACTCATAATTAACACTACTAAAATTAATGCTTTCTAATTTAGTGATTTGAAGGTTGAAGTTAATGTAAATGAAAATTATACAACAATTTCAATTCATGGTGTCCCTCCAAAAATGTCAGTAGTTTGTGAAGAACAAAAACTTATTGGAAGCAAATTAATGTGTAAATTATTAATTATACAATATACAATTTGAAACAATCAAATTGGCCAAGAAATGAAGTCTGGGCGTGGATTTTAGTGAAGCAAGGAAATTTTGGCCTCTTTCACAAAAATGCACTCCCAACCTTCATTTCAAGACCAAATTGTATGATTCAACTTGCAAAGTATTTTTTTTACTAATAAATAACATTAATGCAATTAAAACTTCCTTATTTAGTGATATGAAGATCAAAGTTAATGTAAATGAAACTCCTGCAACAATCTTAGTTCATGGTGT
This sequence comes from Pinus taeda, assembly GCA_000404065.3. Lineage (NCBI taxonomy): Eukaryota > Viridiplantae > Streptophyta > Pinopsida > Pinales > Pinaceae > Pinus > Pinus taeda. Next base: position 20,848 of record APFE031575592.1, on the reverse strand, counting down.
CTCCAAAAATGTGTTAATAGTTTGTGAACATTAAAAACTTACTGGAAGAAAATTAGTGTGTAAAATTACTAATTAAATAACATATAATTTCAATCAATTAGATTAGCCAAGAAATGAATCTTGGGCATGCATTTTAGTGAAGCAAGGCGATTTTGTTCTCCACAAAAATGCATGGTCGAGCTTCATTTTAAGGACAATTTAAATGATTCAGCTTGGAGACTATTTTTTTACCCTTAAGAAACATTAATGCGATTAAAATTTTATAATTTGGTGGTATGAAGGTCGAAGTTAATGTACATGAAAGTGTTGCAATGATCATAGTTCACGGTGCCCCCCAAAAAGTATCAATAGTTTGTGAATAAAAAAAACTTACTGCAAGCAAATTAGTGTCTAAAATTACTAATTAAATAACATACAATTCCAGTCAATCATATTGGCCATAAGATGAAGTATGGGCATGCATTTTAGTAAAGCAAAGGAATTTTGGCCTACCTCACAGAAATGCACGCCCAACCTTTATTTAATGGCAAAATTGAATCATCAAGCTTGGAGAGTATTTTTTTACTCACAAGTAACATTAATAGAATTAAAGTTTTCTAATTTGGTGATATGAAGGTCGAAGTTAATGTAAATGAAAGTGCTACAAGAATTGCAGTTCATCGTGTCCCCCCAAAAGTGGTAACAATTTGTGAATAAAATAAACTTGAAGCAAATTAGTGAGTAAAATTACTAATTAAATAGCATACAATCTGGATCAATTAGATTGGCCAAGAAATGAAGCATGGGCATGTATTTTAGTGAAGTAAGGTAATTTTTCCCTGCTTCACAAAATGCACTCCCAACTTTCATTTCAATATCAAATTTAATGATTCAAATTAGAGAGTATTTTTTTACTCACAAGTAACATCAATGCAATTAATTTTTTCTAATTTAGTGATCTAAAGGTCAAAGTTAATGTAAATGAAAGTGATGCAGAAATATCATTTCGTAATTTCGTCCCAAAAATGTCAGTAGTTTGTGAACAACATAAAGTTGCTGAAAATAAATTAGTGTGTAAAATTAATAATTAAATAGTATAGAATTTCAATCAATCAGATTGGCCAAGAAATGAAGTCTGGGCATGCATTTTAGTGAAGCAAGGAAATTTTGTCTTGCTTCAAAACATTGCGTGCCCAACCTTCATTTAAATGAAAAATTTAATGATTCAACTTGAAGAGTATATTTTTACTCATAAGTAACATTAATACAATTAAAATTTTCTAATTTAGCAATCTAAAGGTCGAAGTTCATGTAAATGAAAATGTTGCAGCAATCGTAGTTCACGGTGTCCCCCTCGGAAGTGTCAATAGTTTCTAAACAACTGAAACTTATTGGAAGCAAATTAGTGTGTAAAATTTCTAATTCAATAGTATACAATTTGAATAAATCATGTTGGCCAAGAAATGAAGCTTGGACGCATATTTCAGTGAAGCAAGGAAATTTTGGCCCACTTAATAAAAATGCACACCCAACCTTCACTTGAAGGCCAAATTGAATTATTCAACTTGGAGAGTATTTTTTTACTCATAAGTAACATTAATAGAATTAAATTTTTCTAATTTAGTAATCTTAATGTCAAAGTTAATGTAAATGAAAGTGCTACAACAATTGTAGTTCATAGTGTCTCTCCAAAAGTGTCAACAATTTGTGAATAATAGAAACTTGCTAGAAGAAAATTAGTGTGTAAAAATACCAATTAAATATTATGCGATTTGAATCAATCATATTGGCTAAGAATGAAGCTCGGGCGTGCATTTTAGTAAAGCAAGGCAATTTTGGTATGCTTCACAAAAATGTACTCCAAACCTTATTTTCAAGGTCAAATTGAATAATTCAACTTGGAGAGTATTTCTTACCTCATAAGTAATACTAATATGATTAAATATTTTTAATTTTTCATATATATATTTCTATTGTTCAAGAATACTCTAAATTGCATGGATTCCATCGGGTAAAAGGAAGGGTTTGTGTGCCTCAAATAAATACACATCGGGACCTGTACTTAATTGAGAATGATATAATTATCATTCAATCCTATGAGTTTGTGAATTGTACCCGAGTCTTTTGGTGTAACAACCCTCTAATGGGGCTCAATCTTGTGTTGTAGCAACACCTTAATGGGCCTTACTTTGACTATGATGTACACTGATACAACTGTTATTAATTTTCATGGTGATACTTTATGCTTACAATATTAATAAATGCTAGGCACATCCTCATAGCGGAGTGGGTAAACAACTATGCAACACTCAAGCATACAAATTGTTTAAACATACTTTCAAATATCAAAGTAAAAATTCTGTCAATTTTCATTACTTGTTAGAACTGTTCATGTTCACTAGAGCACTATTTAAGCAAAAAGACAACACCTTATTGACAAAATTAGGTGATTGTTCTTATGGATGGACGTTTTTCCAATTTTCTGACATTCACCTCTAGCATCACAGTACTATTGGTTGGTTTCCAATCCAAGTTTGAATTTTATATCTACGAGTTTTTTTTCCATCACTTGTTGTCTTTAAGGGTTAGAACTCATGTCATAATCCAATATTTATTGTAGTGTAAATCTTAAGAATTCTTCAAAATCTGTCTTTAAAAAATCTAAACATCGGTGACTACAAATCATAAAAATCGTATTGATCTGAAATAAGTGGGGATCTCATTCAATTTTACTTGGTTAGAATGCCTTAAATCTCATCAATGAACTAGAATTCTTGGTTGTCCCAAATTGCAGTGAGCTCCTCATCTCATAACATGCATTAAAATTTGTCCCTAGTATCAATATGTAGTGCATAAGTATTGACAACTCATACTCAACATAATATATTATCACTTATCAGTGCCTTTATTGTTGGAATTTGTGGAGAAGTATGTAGATTTACCATCGTGTTTCAAGTTTTGACCTTAGTTTCTTATACCTATGTACAATCACAATATGCACTGCATCTACTTTTTGGGAGTTGTTAAGGGACCGTATAGATGAAAGATAGACAAGAAAACACTTCTAAAGTCACTAGTGCCTTTTAAGCTTCAATATCAGAAAATTTGTGAACAACCCTTAGTTATCTTGTACATTTCAATACTGAAATTTAATGCCTAAGAATAAGTGCTTACTGGTTTACTATTACTATTATATATATTATTTTAATATTATATATATATATATATATATACTTATATTTATATATTATTATTTATATATATAAGTGGATGATGGGACTTATTAAAACAATAATGTATTTATGTGTTTATGATACTTTGATTCTTATGAAACTTTGTAGCATGATCCTCGTCTATACTAGTTACAGAATAAGTCTAACGACTTAAAATATTGTTGGAGAAAAATTAAAAATAATTTGGGAAACTTCTAAACCCCATTTTCATTGCCACATTCTCATACATACTCATTTTTTTTTCACTTTTTGACATGCAAATCAGTTTTTTAGATGCATATTTTTATGTTGTCACAATATATTTATAACATTCCCAAGGTGAGAAATCAATCTTTGGTGTAATTGCAAATTTTAGGTTTGATTATTATAGGTCATTTATAGGATGTAAATGTCTTGAAAGTGTCACTTCTAATTGAGTATTTTTCGGGTCCCAAAGTTATCATATTTAATACATCTCTTTGCCTCCATTATGCCTTATTTTACGCCCCTTGTTTTACCAATTTGCAACCACTTTACCACACACTTCCTCACATTTTTTATGCAAAAATGAAGAATTGGGTTTAATGTTATTTTAATCAAAATTTCTTCATTTATGTATGGTTTCCAATGTTTGTGAATCACTAATACGAGTTATGTAGTTCCTGCACCAACAATACAATTCCTACACCCATTTAGCTAGGACTTGACATGTTAGTGCACTTTCAGGAGGAAACTGAGACATAGTTTCTATTCAAAATGATGTTTTCATGCCCCCCACCTGAGTCAAAACACTCCTAGGTCATAGAGATGGATTTCTAGAAGTTGATTAATGCTTCAACCTAATTTCACAATAGTTCTAAAAGGGCCAACTTCCTCCTCGATTTGCGTGAAGATGATTTTGAATCTGAAAATTCTAGGACATGGGTTTCATTCCTAGTATAGAAAATTGAGTTAGAGTTGTGTTGTTTTACATAATTTTTCATGGTCTGCGAGACACGAAAGGTTCTTTGGGGCCAATTTGTTAAAGATTCACAATTTTCTATATTTTGAATCATGCTTAGATTTGGAAAAATGGATTGTTACAGCCTAAATTCATGCTATAATATATATTAAATTATTAATCATGGCCCTATGTTCAGGAAAGGATGTTATTATAGTCATGTATTATTGGTTTGAACCTCAACTAGATGGGCTTAGATGTAAATGATTGAGCATCTTTTAATACAATACTCATGCTAAGTTTCTTTTCTATATGTTGGTGTCTTCAATGAACAATTGCATCCTATGATTTAATTTTTTCCTAGATGGTGCAAGCTGGTTGGTTTGGGCGTGAGAAACCCACCTCGTCACCACTCATGTACATTATCCTACTGTAATAACTTGTTGATTTGTCAAGCTGGTCATATGATTTGTCATTAAGGAGTGTTAACTATCAATATTTATTTTCAAACTAAATAACCATGTGTATGGTTTATTCTTTGTCTTCTCTAAGTTTTTCACATCTTATTAATCTATATCTAGTCTGTATTTCTTCCATGCTGAAGACATGGAAATCATGTGGTGAATGTTGGAAATATATTTTATATGAACCTCTGGTATGAGTAGTGACCATAAGTTATAGTAGTGACCTCTTATTATTCTCTAAGGACAACCATTTATTTTATGCTCTATTGCAAGTTGTGGTTTAAGGTTTCAAGCATTGTTGTTGAAGTATTGATACAGAGATCAATTGAAATATGAGCTAGAATCACATCTCCAAATCTCTTCATACTTATATAAGATAACATATTTCTAAAAATTTTAAACTTTTGTAACTTAGATCTTGAGTTAGATTGCAAGGCATCTAGCTGTTGTTAGATGCCTTTATAACTTGTTAGAACTTGGAAGGAATTATAACTTGATTAAGTCCTGAGAAGATGTGGATCTGGGGTTTAATACATTAAGTGACTTGGAACTATTCAAATCTAATATTAATACAAACTCTATAATGTTCTCATTTGACCACTTTTAATAAGAAATAAAGTCAACAAATTTAATCATTACAGTTGCATAATTTGTATATCATTGTTACTTGACCCTCGCAGTTTGAAATGTTAAACATTCAAAGAAGATATTTATACTTATGAATTGCACTTATAACCATTGATCAACATTTCTTGGCAATGATTATTAAATTAACAAATTCCTATCTTTGAGGCCAAACATCTGGAGTCTTTTAAGTTATGTACAGGTTAATTCACTATTATGCACTTGTAATTTTTTTAGGTACTTATGCACCATATTCTTGTAATGTCTTCATTTAATTACATGTATTCACTTGTATTCCTTTTATGCATGTAGATTTTAAGAGTGATTATTTATTGAGTATTGGTTCATGCTCTTATAAATACAAAGTTCTTTATGTTTGGTTTCCTTCTTGCACTAACTTTGATGAAATTGTGTTTCTAGATCTATCATTTATTTTGAGAAGGTGAAACATTTGTTGACGGTATGTATGGTTGTGATTAGAGAAAGGCTATTTTTGCTCATGTATACAATATTAGAATAAAACTTGGCATTCCCTAAGAAGCAAACAAACAAGCCATTCAAGTATAAAATCAAGAAGTATTAATGGAAGCAATATTAGAAGCACTAACAGAGACTATAATGGAATCGATATTAGAAGCTAAAGAAGATGACACAATGGAAAAAAATCTAGATGCAATAAGTGATGCCATATTGGAAGAAACACTTAAAGAAACAATGACTTTATAGTGGAAGCATTATAACTTGGCGTAAATTAGGAAGACAAAAATAAGCTATTTTTGATTGGAAGAAAAATATTTCTCAGCACTATTTTCGGCTCTATTTTTAGCTCTATTTCTAAAGTTATTCCTGGCGCTAAACCCTATGCTATTGTCGATGCTATTCCTGACACTATTTATGGAACTAAAGTGAAGATGCCATTTTGCGTTAGGTTTCTTGTTGTTAGTTGAAGGGAATTCTTAGTCTCAAAAACAATGAATTTTGACACTATTTATGACATTAATGGCCTATTTTGTTGTAGTGATTGACTCCTCAACAAATGGTTGAAAGAAGATAAAATGGACTATGTTTTAATTGTGATATCAAGTACATTAAGGGTTATAAATGTAATGAGAAGAGTTAATATACATAGATGTTTAAGATGATGAAAATCAAGAAATGAAACTATCACAAGATAGAGAGATTGAATGTATTACTCTAATAATCTCTTGTCATGCATTGGTTGGAATTAGTACTCTACAAACCCTCAAGATAGAAGGATATATCAAAAATAAAAAGGTAATAGTATTGATTGATTTAGATAATGCCCATAACTTCATCAATTACAAATTGGAAAAACTTCATAATTGGTTTATGTATCCAACGCCAAATTTCCAAGTAATGATTGCAAATGGAGGCACCATAAATTGTTTAGGGAAGTGCCGTAATATTAAGCTGAATATGGGGGAGTCTTTGTTGGATATTCTAGTGATTACAATCCAAATGGGTTGTGTTGATGTTGTTAGGGTTCCAATGGTTACAATCATTGAGAACAATGACTCTTAATTTTCATGTAATAGCCCTGGGTTGATTTTCCATGTAAATAAACTAAGACCAAGGTCACGGGACATGTATTCCAACCGGAATGTTTGGAAAGACATAGTGATGGGTATCACTTGAGATTAGTTAATGACCATGGGAATCATGAAGGCATTGGCAAATATAAAGAGATAATAATTGACATTTTATTTATGAAAATAAAGGAAAACAAGAGAAAACGAAGGCGAAGAGATGTGGATTTGAATGCAAGTTAAATTAGAAGAAAAATGAAGAAAATATAGGTATCAATGATAAAAAGGCTTCAGAGAATTAGTTCATAACTTTTGTTGGTTTTGCTTTTGACAACGTTTTCGTGGAGCTCTAGTTCACTCTCTTACACTCTCATTATCTCATACTCTTGCACAATTAGAGAATTCTTGGAGCACTTGGGAATTCAATGGGATTTGCAGAAAGAGGGCAAAGGAAAGCAAAGAATGCAAGGGAACAGTTGGATCAAAAAATATTGCTTGGTTTCTTTGTAGGTAACAGGTTGCATGTGTGATTTCCTTGTTGATTCCTAGATACATGGTATATGCATTTGATTCCCTAGTTATGTGTTTTCATTGGCATGGAGATTTGCATAGATTAATAATGGTTTTGGGATTTCCTTTCCATTTCATGGATAGCCATGGTGTTGTGGGTTTCCCACTTATTTTTATTTTTTTTGTGATTGGTGGTCACGTTCCCAATGGATGTGGATCAGAACAAACACACTGGAATCCCTAAAACAGTTTGGGTTGAGTTACTAGTTCCTCGAGCTCTAGGTTGCGAAAAATACTTTGGAGCCCTTAGTGGGTTGAATTACTAATCCTTGGATCCATGGTTGGAATAAATGCTCTAGATCCCTAGAAGGATTTGGGTTGAGCTACTAGTTCTTAGAGCCTTGGACAACTTGGGTAGAGACCGATATGGTTTATGTTAATTTTTTCTGGAGCACAGGGGTGGAATGAGTGTGTTAGAGGGTTGAGTTGGTTTCCCCTTTAGAAGTCCTCTTTGGTTTTGTTTGGGTTTATTCCATGAGATCCCACGTTCAAGTTTGGAATATTGTGCAAGGGTGATTCTCTTAAAGAGAGATTTGGTTCATCCTAATATTTTGTTGGGTGGTACGTGGAAGTCTCTGGCTTGATTGGATTTTGCATATGATAATACGAGTTATTTTCCTTTTGTGATCTATGATCACTTGCACTGATTATCATGTTGACATTATGGCTGATTTTCCATAGAATCCATTATGTTTATGTTTTTGCTATATGATGTATTATATCTATGGACCTTAACATGTTTTAATAATTTATTGAATGGTTTATTAATGCATGGTATAACAAGTGATGTTGCAATTAGCTTGAGAGGGCATTGAGACTTCTTAATGATTCTTTGGTGATACTATTAAATTAGTGAATAGTTATGTATTTATATGATCTAGTGGATCATAATAATGCTCAAAATTGAAAGTGTGCAACAGAGCTCGAGACCTGTATGGTTTTATAAATCTTAGTGATTTGAATCCAACACAACTAGTTTCACTCAAATCCGATATCAGAAGCTCCTAGAAACATGTTTTGATCATTTTGGGAAACATATAAAAAAATTGGAATTTGAGTTGCAGGGATGCCCAACTAGCAATCCATATTATTTACTAGAACATGACTAGGAAGGTGACTAGTTGTCCATCGGCCAATGACTAGTCAACACTTGGCATAGCGTGATTGGTTGAAGTATAGTGAAATATTTTTGGTTTATCATTTGGTGAAGTGGCCCAATGAGGGAGTGCCACCTGAGCTAACTAGTGGCTGGCATGTGGCCTCCTCAACGCAACCAAAATTGTTTGGATGGTCGAACAACACCCCCATGAGATTTGAAACTAAGACTTCACACTTATCAACTGAGTCCAACACCAACATGCCACCACATTACCTATTTTTATATGACAAACTTGAATCATATTTAAATATTGGTATGACACATATTGGGGGAGGGGGCGGGCTAAGCCTTAGCCCCTGACCAACGCTACACCATGAGACGTGCATGCGGAGCCAAGGGCTACAGCCTAGTCCAACCTCGAAGTCACAACTCACAACAAAGATTCCACATCGCAAAGTCCGAGTACCAAGGTTGAAGGGGGGCAACCCAAAGGACTAGCCCATGGTCATGTTGACCATTAATATCCCTAGGAGGGCAGGATGTAAAAGGTTTTAGCCTAAGCGGGCCAGACCCAATTAAGATGTGGGAGAAACATGACCAAGGGCATGCGCTAGGAAAGGGCCAAACAATAGCCCCCAAAAGTCGGCCATCAACGTGGTCACATGGTTTCCATTTGGATGTATTTTTCAGGACTGGGGGCTTAATGGCGCTCTTAATGGTCCTACAATTTCACCCACTAAGTGGGAATAGTGTCAGGCTTTATGCGTTGGTTTCACATTTGGGGTGCTCGAGCTATGTTGAGGTCGAATTGTAGGACAGTTACCTACAAAATTTGGAAAAAGGAAGAAAGAGGCACAACTTTCTCAGTTTTTAGACAAATGAGTTGAAAAAGGAGTCAAAACAGGGGTTTTTGACAGTCCTGGATCCATTGGAGACATCATAATAGTTGTTTGAACTTTTCAAAATCATATAATCACACTTTTGAGAACTTTAATGAAAGAGGCTCTGCGTTGGAAGCTAGACCAGTAGATGTAGCCCAATAGAGGGGTGAACTCCTTTATCATTTGTTTTGTTGTGTTATATTGATATGCTTAAATTGTCTCTATTTGGTTGTAAAAGTTGGTTTAAAATAACTTGTTTATGTGTTTAGTAAGTTGATCCTCTACCCAAAACACATATAATTTTCACTTCCAAATTGTTAAAAAATTCAAGTTTCACATACAGATCAATTTTTGATATTAAAGCACAAGTTTATAATGAAGATTTGATTTTTTTTCAAGTTGTTTTTTTGATGCTTATAATGTTTAAGCACAAAGGTGGAGATGGAGAATTGGTGGATCTAAGATCTCAAATTGTCTCAACGAGAAAAAGACTCCCCAAGCTTCAATACTCATGGAACATGAAGAAGGTCTTGAAGAGATGTTTGAAGATGAGAAGAATTTCAAAAAAATCATTCTTTGAAATGTCGGAGATGGTTAAAGTTCTATATGAGGAGAGGAATTCTGTGCTGTATGGAGAGAGCTCAAAATCTCATGGAGAAAAAAGAGACAAGCCTCTAAAAGGGAATGGAGGGAATGGTAACAAACAACCACCTTCACCTCCATCATCCTCCTCATCTTCATCTTCATCCTCACCTTCTACTTCTTCTGCCCTTTCAAAAACACATCCAAATTTCCCAAAGGATCATGGTGCAACTCCTTTACTTAAGCTTGATATTAAATTTGAATTGCCTATGTATAGCGGAGAGGTAAATGCAGAAAGATTAGACAATTGGATTCGTCAAATTGAAGTGTATTGCAAGATACAAAGAATCAAAGATAATGAAACCAAGATTTAGCTTGCTTCTCATAGATTGGAAGTTGCAACACAAATTTGGTGGGAAGCCAAAACACAAGAAGACATGAAGAAACATGGTAACGTTCTATCTTCTTGGAATGATTTTGTTGCTACAATAAGAAGGCAGTTTTATCCATTAGCATATATGCAGAAAGCAATTATGGATTGGCAATAGTTTAGGCAAGCTAAGGGGAAAAATGTGCAATATTATACTCAAGAGTTTAGGAGGAGAACCTTAATATTAGGTATAGATTTTTCATTACAAGATATTTTTCGCAAATATATTGGAGGTTTACATAGTTACCTTAGACACACTATTCTTATGTTTAACCCTACAAATTTAGATGAATTTTGTGTACCGGCCACACATCTAGAAGTAAGAGGGAAGAATATTTCTTATGAGAAAAGTTAGGATTCCTTTGAATCTTGAGAAAAGAGAAAAGGTAAATTCAAAGGAATTTAAGGGGAAGAAGAATGCTGACATCAAGATCAAGAAATACAAACTCACATGTAAACATTGTTCCAAAGATGGACATGATGAAGATCATTTTTGGAAACTTCATCTAGAAATGAGATCCAAGAAGTTTAAGAACAAGGAGAAGGAGAAGATGGATGCAACTACTCAACATGATTTAGGTTTAGACTTTGGAGATGAATCAAAGATCAAAGCTATGTGTTTGAAAGGTAAGGACATAGAAAGTACTAGTTCTTCAAATTGTTCCAATGAAACTCAAGATGAAAAATAAAGAATAGATATTTTCCACAATAGAGTTGTTTTAAAACATACCAAGATAGATACAATGTTTTATATTGGTTCACAGGAAAATTATATATCATAAGACATTGTCAAGTGGTTGAATCTAGAAACCATTCCTCATCCTAAACCATATCCTTTAGGATGGATATGTGACAATGCCAAATTGTAGGTGAAAAGAAGCTGTAAATTGAAATTTGAAATCACTATAAACTTTTTAGATGAGTAGTGCTTGATGCAATTCCAATTGATATTTGTGGTATAGTTTTGGGAAACCCATATCTTTATGATAGGAGAGCTATTTTTCCTCACCATGAGAAAAAATATCACTTTTTCAATAATGGGATTGAGTATATTGTTAGAGCACACAAGTAAGAAGAAGAATGCATCTTTTGTGAATGTAGGACAAATGAAGAGAATTGTTAATGTTAGTCAGAATTTTTCATTGTTAATGAGCTCAAACATGAAGATGTTGGTGAACATAAAACCTTTCAAGGATATGATTAAAGTTTGAAATTTGATTCCATAGATGTTTTAGGAGTCTAACACATTTCCTTCTCTAAGAGGTCAACAATATGAGGTAAATTTGCAACACCATGCCTCATTGATGAACATTGGTGTGAGAAAGATATTGATGTTAGAGGGTATAAGAGTCAAACAACAACAAAGACAATTTGACAAAGAGGACATTAGTTCCAAAACTTGTTCTTGTGGGTTTCAAAATGTGTTGGCTTTTAAAAGGGATGGTGCATGGCAATGGCGATCACATTTGGTCAAGATTCGAACCAAGTACAAGGCTAGACAAGGTAAGCATTGTCATGAAAACAATGGTCAAGATGAGGGAATGTATTTATTTCTTCAAAATCAGTTTTTTTTTTTTTTTCTTTTTTTTTTTTTTCTGCATGTTCTAGGAAATTACAACAAGATATCACTTATGATAGCAAGGCAAGGACTCCAAAATCAAGGAAAATGATGTATTTTCATGAAAATTTCAAAATGTGAAATTCAAGCAAAGTTCAATGGATTGAGGTTGGAAGGGTGAGGGAGTTGTACCCTCATCTATTTTTTCATTGATAAAGAGATTTTGGAGGTCCAAAAGATTCCAATGGGGAGGAGTGATTTGGCGGATCAAAATAATGCTCAAAATTGAAAGTGTATGACATAGCTCAAAACCTATATGGTTGGATAGATCTCGACAATATGAATTCAATGAAACTTGTTTCACTCAAATTTGATATCGTATTCTTGCACAAACACGTTCTAACCATTTTGGGAAACAACTAAAAAAATTGGAATTTGAGTTACAGGGATGCCCAGTCAACAATCCATACTTCTGACTGGACCATGACTGGGCAAGTGACTAGTCCTCCATCAACCAATGTCTAGTTAAAACTTGGCGTAGTGTGATTGGTTGAAGCATGGTGAAATTTTATTGGTTTATGGTTTGGTGAAGTGGATTAGTGAGGGAGTGCCACGTGGGCCAACCAGCGGTTGCCACGTGGCCTCCTCAAGGTAGCTAAAATTGTTTGGAGGGCCGAATAGCATCCCCACAGGCTTCGAATCTAGGAGCTCACACTTATGAACTAAGTCCAACACCAACACGCCACCACATTACCTCTTGTTATATGGGAAACTCGAATCACATTTAAATGTTGGTATGGCACATATTGGGGGAGGGTCCGGGCTAAGCCGTAGCCCTTGGCCACCCCTATGCCATGGGACTGTGGGTGGGCGGGTCAAGGGCTAGGGCATAGCCCAGCCCTAAGGTCACATCTTGCAGCTGAAATGCCACATCACAATTTCTGAGCACCAAGGTTGAAGGGGGCTAGCCTAAAGGACCAACCCACAGTTATGTTGACCACTAATATGCCCAAGAGCACAAGATATAGAAGGTGCTAGCCGAAGGGGGCTAGACCCAGGTCACAAGCGAGTGCAATGTGACCAAGGGTGTAAGCCAAGCAAGGTTGAGACAATAATCCCCTAAAGTCAGCCATCAATGTGGTCACATGGCCACCATGTGGCCATATTTTTTGGGACTCAGGGCTTAATGGTGGCCTTAAAAGTCCTACAATTTCACCCACTAAGCAAGAATAGTGCCAGGTTTTGTGTGTTGGTTCTGCATTTGGGGCGCTTGAGATAGGTTGACGCTGAATTATAGGATGGTTAGCTACAAAATTGGGAAAGAAGAATAAAGATGCATAACTTTCTCAGTTTTTGGCGAAATGAGCGGCATAAATAGTTAAAACGGGGGCTTTTGATAGTTCTGGATCCATTGGAGGCATCAAAATAGTTGTTTGAGATTTGTCACAATCACACTTTTGAGAAATTTAATGAAAGACGCCTTGGATTGGAAACTGGAAAATGAGATGTAGCCCAGAGATGGTTGAACTCCTTTATCATTTGTTGTGTTATGTGGTACTTATATGATTAAATTATCTTTATTTGGCTGTAAATTTTGGCTTAAAATAACTTATTTATGTGTTTAGTAAGTTGATCCTCTACCCAAAACACATATAATTTTCACTTGCAACTTGTTAAAAAATATTCAAGTTTCACATACAGATCATTATAGCCTATGGGTACTATCTATACAAAGTGTTTGTATAAATGAGTAATTTGGACCTCTAAATAATCAGGGTTGTAACCTAGACATATGATCTTCACTTGAATATCATAATGCCTCATTTGTAAGATCTCCATGAGCAGATCAAGAAGAAAATTCGTAAAATAGATTTTTGTAGCTTTCATGTCTCTCTCTTTTCCCTGAAAATATCGTTTAGGCCCTCAAAATGGCCTCAAAAGTTTAGAATCCAAAAAAATTCCAAAAGAAGAGTGGTAACTATAAGAAAACAAAACTAAAAAGAAATAGTGATTGGGTCAAGTTAGGGTGATAATAGTGTAATCATGTGTCACCGGGTGTTTACAGTCAATTTTGGACATGTGGAACCCATTTTCCATATGTGTATATTGGAAATTGGGTTGCGCATAGTAACTGTCATCTCATGTTTACCCTAGTGAGTAAGCTAAAGTGGGTAAATATGGGTTGAAGCATTATACGGTGGTATTAGAGTTTCCAATTTAAAATTCTTGGATTGGATGGGGTAGATGTGATTGTTATGTATGCATGTTAGTTGTCGATATGTTTGCTATGCATGCATCACAATGGTCACTATTTTAACTTGTGTCATCATGATAATGTTGAGATGTTGAAATGTTGATGTTATTATGTGTAGTGAATAATCTAGACTTATTTATGCAGATAGGATAGCCTCCCCTGAAATTAGTAAGGTATGATTTTGATTATGTTTATATTTGGTTTAGATAACATGGTATGTTTGCAGGACACAGAAGATTAGAGATGATGAGTAAATGGTGGATTATAGTTCACGTGACTCTTCTTATAGATCAACTAAAGAACAAGGAGATGTGTACTCTCCTAATATAGAAGGTACACTGAGAAGTATGAAGGAAGAAACCAAAAGTCATAAGGTGGATAATGATAGGATCATTTTGTCACAGAAAAGAGTTGTCAGAGGCCAGGAAAAGAAAGAAGAGGTCAATGTAGTGATCCCTCAGAGCCTATTAGATTTTTAGAGATAGGGACAACCAAGAATAAATTATGGATAGGAGCAAAAGGAAAAATGGGGCATATGGTAGCAAGTCTCATGGAGGGAATCGATCGGATAGGGATGACACAGTCATAGGTGGTAGATGGATGGATACACCTGACATGTGAGGCAGTGCTTATGGGTTCTATTCCAATTCTAGTTCATAGATTCATCATGGTCATCACCTATATCATCCTTATATGATGAGTGATAAGTAGTACTTGCCATATGAGTTCAAGAAAGCCAAGCCTCCTACATTTTATGGAGAGATGAAGAAACCAGAAGATGCATAAGCATGACTACTTGTGATGAAGAATTATTTTGAGTTGCATCATTATTCAAAAAATATCAAAGCTAAGATAGATATCTTCAGCCTCAAGGGAAAATAATATATCTGGTGGGAAGATGTGAAGCGTGTTAGAGGCATCAAGGTAGAGGAGCATAGTTGGCATGAGCTTAAAATAATCTTCAGGACTAAGTACTTGTGTGAGAGATATTATAATGGAAAGGCCAAGGAGTTCTATGAGTTGAAGATGGGTTCCATGACAAATGAAGAGTATACAACCAAGTTTTTGGAGTTGCTGAGGTATGTACTATATCTTAAGGATGAGAAGGAAAAGGTCCAAAGGTTCATTAGTGGAATGCCATTAGCATTTAAAGACCATATTGAGTATGATGAACCCCAATCATTGGAGGAAATCATTGGGAATATGAATAATTATTATGAGAATTCTAAGAATAAGTCTGAGACTAAGCATGATTGTAAAGGGAATGACAAGACTAAAGGAAAGTGGGATAAGAAGCAAGGAAGACCTCAGGATGCAGGTAACAAGGAGAATGCAACGACATACAAGAAGTTCAATGCATTTGAAAAAGGACATGGATCTCAGCCTAAGGAGTAGAACAAAGATTATGACAATAAGCCTTTACAATGTTGGACTTGTGGTGGAGAGCATCACAGGAAATATTTTCCACAAAATCAGGGTGAAATACTTGAGATATACAATGCTCATGAGGCGCAGACAGTTGGAGATGTCAGACAAAGCATTCCTCATATTTATGCAGCACTTGATAATAGGTAAGAGGACCATCAGGGATCCATTATTGATATGGAAGGTAATATCTATGATTTATTTGTTTCCATTTTGATTGATCTCAAATCTAATTATAGTTAGGATAGTCTTGACCTGGTGGATAAGTGTGGCCTGAATAAAGAAGTGCATGCAGAATCTTGGTTGGTATAGTTGGCTACAAGGACTAAGAAGAGAGTTCATTATTGCGTGAGATCTTGTGCATTTGAGTTGAATGGTATGCCTACATTATAATATATGAATGTGATTCCATTGGGATCATACTGGTGAGCCCCAGTATTGTAGAAATAATGCTACAACTCCTGGGGCTTCATGTCTCTTAATTTTATAAACCCGGTAGTTCGTACAAACTTGGAAGCGGCGGTGCTGTATGCACAAGTACTAGCTCTTGTCGCAGTTGTCACTTGGTCGGCTGGCACAAGTCCGCTAGGGCTTAAGCCAACTTCTATGGGCTTACAGAAGAAGCTCTATCAATGATGGACGAAAGCTAGCTCAAAGAAGACTAATCTACTTGACAGCAATGAACTGAAAGCAAATCAAAGCATGTAAACCTAGGAAACCCCAATTTAACTAGTCTAGCCTCTATAATGCAAATGACGTGAAGGAAACTTCTACCAATGCTGCTACTATCTCTAATAAGTGAAAATGCATGGATCTAAACTGCTTACATCATAAAAGACATGTTTTTGTATTTTTCCTTTAAGTGGGTGGAATGATTATGATTGTGTGCTAATTGGGGTTTGGTTGTGCAGATGGGATGGAGAAGGAAGGAAAGCGTGGAACAGGCTGGGGAGGCTAGGTGAGGTCCCTATGGACCCTTAGCATCCATCCACAGAGGTTTTCTACATTCAGAAGCTCGGCAACCGAGTGAATGGCCTCCTACAGGATGTCTGCAGGGGATCCTACAGGATACTCAGAGGTTACTACAGGATAGTCCTGTAGGTATTCTACAGGATGTTCTGTGCAATTCTATAGGATGCTTGGCCGTGAAGGTTTGAAGTGATGGAGGAGTGATGGAATGGTATGAAGAGATATGCTTGCATGCGTGATCAAGATGGAAGAGATGGTAATGGAACAAGAAAGAGGAGTGTAAGTGAAACCAAAGATTATGAATGTCACCAAACCAAAAATGCATCAACCTAAATTACTTATTCCATGAATTCAAATAGCAGATTTTATTATGAGAATGCAGCAAAGACACATAAATATAAACAAGGGAGGTACTGGGCGCTTGATATGGGCCCAACCCCAAGAACTACAGCCTCCCAAGAGAGATTTAGAG
>APFE031575591.1:0-23042 GCA_000404065.3 Pinus taeda | reverse complement strand
TTATATTTTATATAATATTTATAAATTTATATATACTAAATTATTATTTCAAAAAAATATATATTAAGTTATTATTGAAAATTTTTGGGAAAAGATCAAATTGAGAATATTTGGTCAAGACATTTCCAACTAGCCAGTGTGGTTGATCTTTAGGACGAGAGTGTGGATAAAAGTTTACTCTTGAATAATGATAAATTAATTTTTATTTTATAGTTATGAATGAAATATGTTGATATAATATTTTCATCTCTTCTACATTAATAAATGAAATTTCATATATTAACTATTCCAACATTTTCTTTTGTAACCTAGAGGAACCCAGTAGCATACCTATAATAAATTAGTTTTTATTTTAAAGTTATAAATGAAATATGTTGATATCTTTTTGTTATCTTTTATATATTAATAAATGGAATTTCATATATTAATTATTTTAGCAATTTGTTTTGTAACGGAGAGGAATGGAGCACCCTATTGGTAAGCTAAGATATGAATGGGGGGAATTGGAGCCTATGTCTTTTGAGATTCAACGATTTAATGTTTCATAGGTTAACCAATTGAAGTGCCCCCGAAACAACTATTTCAACATTTTTAAATTCATATTTACTTTTAATATTTATTTAATACAATTATGAATTTACCATACAAATAATATGTATTATATATATATATGTATATATATATATATATATACATATATATAATAGTATATAATATTATATATATAAAATAAAAATATAAATAACTTAAATTATTAAATAATAAATAATACAAATGAGTAAATAAAAAATTATCAAACAACACATGAGCCCAGTTAATATTCTCAATATTATGACAACTAATACTCTTAATATTATGACCACTTAATTGGATTATGTGGAATTCACATTCAAAACTGTAAGTTGTAATTATGAGTATAGAAACCACATTTCAAAAAATTGGCATAAGAAGTGTGAATTTAATCTTTATGTCTTTCCATGTATTGATTTTGAAGAGAAAGCATATTGAAAATTCAAGTAAGAAAAATAAAAAATTAATTAATTTGTGAATTTAACCTTTATGTTTTTCAGAGTATTAATTTTGAGGAGAAAGCACCTTGAAAATTCAGTGAACAAAAATAAAAATTATTAAATTAATTAATTTGGTGTATCACTAATAAACATAGAAAAATAATTATAACATACACAACCACTTTCTGCATTAATTGGTGTTTACTTGGTGAGATAAGTACCAACAAAAATTTTAAATACTAACACTACACAAATAAGTATTTATTTGGTAAGATAAATAATTTTAACATACACAATTACTTACCCTACTAGCTAACACTCTACACTAATAAGTATTTACTTGGTGAGATAAGTATTAGTACTAAGTTTCAAATACCAATTTAAACCCGATTAAACAAATAATTTGAAAAATAATAACTAATTTTTTTTTGAAATTTTCATAATTAATTTATATTTATAACTTTTCTAAAATAGATAGTTTTTGATTTTATAATTAAAATAAAAAGATTTAGTCAAATAAAATATAATGATAATTTATATGTGTGGATGTTTTCAATATATTTAAATGCAAATTTATAAAAATGTATAAATTAAATGGTATCAAATATGAGTCTAAAGTAAGTTGACAAAGACCAAATTTCACAGTGTTATGAACTTCCCATAGAACAAAAACTAGTATAACTGAATCTTGTTAAGTTTTCGCTAAGATTCATTGTAATGTTTTGAGGTATCTTGTCGGTTCAAAGTAAGTTGAGAGAAGACCAAATTTCACAATGTTATGAAATTCCCATAAAACAAAAACCAGTATAACTGAATCTTGTTAAATTTGGCTAAAATTTATTGAAATGTTTTGAAATATCTTCTCGTTACAAAGTAAGTCAACAAAAGACCAAATTTCACCGTATTATAAAACTCCCATATAACACAAACCAATATAACCGAATGATGCTTTTGAAGGAGTCCAATGGACCGCACTAGTTTTTCAGACAGCTGGGCGGCAATATCGTCCCCAGAGCCATTCCAGAGCGTTGGCACACACCGACTTGACTTTATTTGCAGTCGTTGAAGTTATCTCAACATTTGTCAAAGTAATTCCTGTGCAAGCAACTGTCTTGCTGCACGAAAAGTTCACAGCCACATCGGTCGATGACGTTCCCTGTATGTTTCTATACGTGACATCTTGTATTTGCACTGCGGATGGCTGCACACAACAACATGACGCACAGTATTATTGATACGCAGAGTATAACATAGTTTTTACCTCTATGCATTTAGTGGAGATCAGATGTCCTTAGGTGAAGTTTATATTATATATTATCGATCAATATATATATATATATATATTTAAACAATTATTTTATATTACAATAAAATGAAACACAATTGTTTTTGTTTTTCCTTTTTTGAGAATTTGTATTAACTTTGATGGTTGGAATTAGCGACGTTTAGGGTTATAGGGGTCTCTTCGAGTTGGGTGATATCCCCGGAATTACCAAATTCCGTGATTACCGATTCCTTACCTAAAGATGAAATTCTATGTAGTTACCAATTACTAACCTAGTTGATAGTATTTATAGGATAAAATAAATTGGAAATTTATCCTATATTATGCGCGCTTAAACAAGTATTTCGGAATTAATGTTGATGGCAACATCGTTCGCAAGCACACATCCACGGACTTCAAAATGATATTTCAACAACGGTGGGAGCTAAACTCATATTGGTTAGTTGATCACCTGAATTTTACAAGGTGAAGCGGAATCGCAATAGTACTGATCGATGATAATCGGATTCTTAACATTATGAACAACTATGTCTTCAAATATGATATTTCGTGCATAGCCAGAACCGCCCTGTATATTTACAAAAGCATGAATTCTGTTATATCAATTACGAACTGCAGTTCATTGCCGTATGAATAGAAATACTTAAAGAAGCCATACACCTGTTAAACCAACCTGCCAAGTCTTGATTCTGGCTCCGTTGGATGTTTCGACAAAAGTGATGTTTTGGACTAGAATGTCATCAATTTTGGCTTCTTCTCCATTCTTTCCCAGACTTCCAATGCTGCACAGAAGAAGAAGTACAATTCAGATTTCATCTTTACGGATTGTATTTTCTGCATGATAAGATCCAAAATACTTATCTCACCTGATGCCATGGCCTGGGCCACACTTTATGTTTTTGATATTAATAGTAGATGAGCCCGACGAAATGGAAATGCAATCATCCCCTGATATACAGTATTTATAATCATAGTTAGCAAAACCTTTGATGTTTATTATGCGTTTGCCAATCTGAACATTAACTAAGTGAAATTAAGATTTGCACTTATAGCAGCTGAGGGGAGATAGATATACGCTAGATGGATATTGACTGATTTATTATTAAGAAAATGGTAATATGGGAATAAACAAATTAACGCAAACCAGTGAAATCACTAACTTCTAACCTGTCTGGATGACACAGTTGTTTATTTGGGCATTTTTAACTCTTTGTAAATGAATAGCATCAGTGTTTGGGCTTTGTTCAGGAGCTTGTATCTGAAGCCCGTTTAATTGGATATCAGAAGAGTCGACCACTACGAGATGCATTCGTTGGCTATTGACAAATTGCAAATTTTTTATCAAAACATTTGAACATCTACTAATAGTCATTGCCTGTAAGACCAACCCAAAATCCAAACCACCGGATGAGCACAGCCTTGAATTAAAACTTACAGAAAGATTAAAAAAACCGTCTATAACAAGTTGATCATTGCGTCTTTTTTCAAGCAAATAAACAAGGTAATCAGGATAAGATTGCCGGCTGGAAACAAACCGGTGGAGCCGCATCCAAGCAACCCTGCACACAAGAAATTTGACGTCATTAATATAAATTGAAGGAGCCGATTTATACTACTAATCTGTTGTTTCATGGTAAGTGTTGGGTAGGGAAAGATTTTGGATGATGCTTGTGAAAAGGCTAGAGGTGGAGTCGGAGCAGTCGAACGCGGAAGAGATGGAATATTAGAGAGGATTGCGACAGGATTTTGAATGGCGGCTGACCTGGAGGATAAGAGCGGGGTATGGAAGGAGATTGTCAGTGCCATGTGTGCATCGTTTATTGGGCAAATGACTGGCGTGTATTGGGAAAATGACTGAAACCTTTTGTGTGGTTTAACAGGACCACCCAATTTTTAGTGGCCACATGTACACAACGGTGAGGTGAAACAGAACAGTTAAAGGTAACTCTTACTTCTTGTTTGTTAACCTTGCAGGATTTAGACCACCAATCTTGGCCTTGACCATCAATGACACCGCCACCTTCTATCGTCAATCCAGATATACCATAAAATCGAATCCACAGATTAAGTTCATCGCTATTCCATGCAGATTGTTTATTGGGTGCAACTATTGTTCCAGTAATCTGCAAATTTATAATTTTAGCAAATAATTTAATATGGAATTTTCATAATCATCTTAAAAAGCATACAATCCAATATTCAACTTGCTCACCTCTACAGAAATATGAGACTTGCAAGGGCCAAGAAACGTCACTGGGTTAATTAGAAATGTCTTCCCCAATGGTACTTGCAACACTGCGTTGGAAGATGCCATGCATGCTGCTTCCCATGCTTCTATGAATGCCTATAAATAACAAATGAGAAACAATACGTAGGTATTATAAGAAAGGAATAGGATTTAACTAGTTCTCTGAAAGGAATAGGCACATATCTTTGGCCGTTACCAGAGAGCAAAAAAATATTTATTCCTAGTGCATCAGATTTTAAGCGTGAAAATAAAACACAGATAAAGACCGTGGGAGGGAATTTTCCTAAAATCTAAGAGTTCTGTCAAAGGTACGGTATTAATTTAAAAAGGTGCGGGCCCACTGGCTTCCAGGATTAAAGATGTGTATATGCGGAGTGCATCAAATTTTAGAACAAAAATATCAAATGAATATTGAACCTATATAATGGATTAAAATATATTCACCGTCCGATCATCTTTTAAACCGCCGGCATGTGCACCGTAGTCCATGACATTGAATATCGGTGAAGCGCTGGAATCACTTTTGCTCAGCACCTTTCTATGAGTAGCCCAACTTGAATCGACCATTAACAGCGCCATAATAACAACTGACGCGAATGTAGTCTGCACATAATTTATTTGTTCAAAACGACTCGTATTTTTTTCACACACAGAAAATTAGAAATCACAAACATTGTTTGCAAGGAATTACCACGAATTTGAAATCCATAGCGATAGTTCGGAGGTAGAACCCGCGTTGTAGCCGATAGGTGCTCGAAACTTGTTTCATGGAAGGTAGAAGAGGTGGGATTTTATAGTGCCAGAAACTTGTTTTTGGTTTGCTTTTTCTTCTTTCTACCTAACCTTGATAGACTCGGGTTGGTCCATTTTATTTTTTCAAAACGCACTGTGGCCATAAAAATTGACCCTACTCTCACTGGGCATTGAGGAAACCCATGTTGCTGTAACATATTCAAATTCCAGAGGACAAAGAATAGTTTGATGGTTATTCATTTTTCGGAGCCTCCATACTTGATTTTATCAATATTTCACAACAACTGAATAATATGAACGCTGAGTCGACTGCCGTTTTTTCCTTTCCACTATCGAATCGAATGATGAAATTAACCTACTACAAATGTAAACAGATAATATCCCAGAGTTGTAGTACCCCCCGCATTATTCGTGGCTGCTCACAAAAATCTTGTGTATATTGATTGATGGAGGTATTTTCCGAACATCCTCATTCCATTTCCGATTCTTACGGATAGACTGAAATGAGTCACTCTCTTTGACCTGATACGGTGATGGGCCGTAGATTGCGTTTCATCTTCAGAAGTCTTCTTGGAAGGGTGCCTAGTTGTTATGTGCATGTCTATATCTGTGATGCGTTACTTCTTTCGAATTCTTTCTACAACGGTGTACCTAGATGTGATCTTGGTGTTTGGATGCTTGGTCCCTCACCTGTGGAAATTAAATCGAATCGGTGACTTTATTGGTTTTGAAATATGGTTGGTATTATAATAAAATGTATTTTTCTCCTGGGTAGCGTTCATGCATTTTTTGTTTTTGCCATTCGTTGTAATTTCCTTCTCCCTCGTTATATTTTACATGGTAATTATATTTCAAGTGTAATTATATATTTTATTGTTAGGGTTGTTTGGTTATTATTATATATTTTATTGTTAGGGTTATTGGTTATTATTAGATACAATTAGTTTGTAGAAGGTTGTTTAGACCTAGTTAAATGTAATTGATTTTTTTTGATGAATTATTTTTAGATAAATTATTCTTTGGTAAGATATTTTCTTTTTCAAATGAGTGATTTTGTGTTTAAGATAATCTGTTTCTCTTATGATTATCTATATGGTTGAAAATGTAATTTCAACTGCGCAACGGTTGAGCCGTGCAGCAGCATGGAAACATTGCCGACGAGCTATCGCCGATGGATTGGACCCGACGACGGTATTAATTCCTTTTGATAGATTATCGGATCCACAACGTTATCGCGTCGGCATTATCAAAGAAATCGAGGCTTTTATGTTTGCGATGAGCGATCGCCGATATCGCTATCGGCGATAACAAAAGGGCAGGCTTTACCATGAGTTATGTTCCGACCCGATAACATTATAAATAGTTTTTGATAAACTTTCAAGTACCCTCTGCAGGGCATGGAGATTGCGTGGAGTAAAACAAAGTTTTATTTGACCAGGGATTTTTCATTAAGGCATTTAATGAATTCCTCTTGGACTTAGATAGTTGGTAGAAGCCTTTAAGTTTTTTTATTTTTTATTTTTTTTAAGGCAGTAAAACACGTAAGAAACATATATGATATGTCTGTTTTTGTTATGTTGACATTGATATGAATAAAAACTGAATTTTGCACAGCAGTGCGAGTGTGAAGGCAAAAGAAAAACGAAGATGAAGATTTTGTACTGTAATGTGAAATGAACGCAAGCAGTGTGAGTGTGAAGGCAAAAGAAAAACGAAGATGAATATTTTGTACTGCAATGTGAAATGAACGCACAACAGTGCGAGTAGAGAGAACAGGGGGAGCAGCGTGAAAGTTTTTTTTATGTATTGATTTCGTATGGTAAGAAAAGAATGCACAGCAGTGCAAAAACAAATTCCATGTAAATCATATGTATTGTAATGCAATGACTTGAGTGCTGGAAGTTTTGTAATATGCAAAGTGCATAATGTGATTTTTAATTTTTTTAGCAGTATATGCAAAAGGTTTTTACAGCAGTAAATGTAAACAAAATTTACACACAGTTGTGTAATTTTTTTTTAAAGGAGACAGAGTAATTTTGTTAAAATGTTTTTTGTGAATCCCTCTGAGTGAAAGAGGATGAATCTTGTATAAGGAATTTTGTTTTAATGAATACAAAGATATTGTGGGTGTATGTAATGCTCTACTCAGAAATATTTGTTAAAGATCCTGGAGAAAAACAGAGCATTGTCTCTCTGTGCAGTTTGTTTGTTTTTGGGATTTTACCTGAAAAATCCCCAACAGTGGTATCAGAGCTTGTTCAGGCTCTTTGAAGGTGTCAAAGAAGCTGAAGGAAGGAGTTTTCTAGCTCCAGCAACTTCTCCAGCAAAGTGAAGACTCAGTGAAAAGGATCCAGATATTTTTCAAATTAGTTTCTTGTGTTACTGTTGAAGAAACAGTGAGTATTTAAAAAAAAAACAAAGCACAGTCAGTTATTTGAATCATAGTTTAGAGTGCTAGAATAGTCAGCACCAGCACCAGCATGGGTATGTTTAATCCTCAACTCCCACAGTGCAATGGGAAAAACTATGACTATTGGGCAATAACCATGAGAGCCCTGTTTGCCTGTCGAGATTTATGGGAATTAGTTCAAAATGGTTTTGAAGAACCATAAGATGAAAATGAGTTTAACAGATTAACTCAGGAAGAGAAAGATCTGTTGAAGAGTAATAGGAATAAGGATTCAAAATCCCTTGTATCTTTGTATCAAGCAGTGGATCAGAGTGTGTTTCCAAGGATAGCAGCACCCAAGACATCCAAAGAAGCATGGCATACTCTCAAAACAGCCTATCAAGGCATGGAGAAAGTGAAGACAGCAAAACTACAGTTGCCGAGGAGAGATTTTGAGAATCTAAACATGAAAGAGTTAGACAATATTGACTCATTCTTCACACATGTGATTGAATTTGTCACACAAATGAGGACTCATGGAGAAGTCCTTGAAGAAAGGAGGATTGTGGAGAAACTATTGAGGGTCCTACCCTAAAAGTTTGATGTGATTGTTACCACCATAGAAGAGACAAAGGATTTCTCAAACTTTTCAGTTGATGAACTTCATGCATCATTGATAACACATGAGCAAAGGTTGAGTAGAAATGAAAACTAATCTCTAGAGAAATCCTTCAAGACCCAGATGTCCTTTGGAAGAGGAAGAGGTCAAGGAAGAGGAAACAAAAGAGGAAGAGGCAGAAGCCAGAACAGAGGTGGAAGGAACAGTCCAGCAAATGCTCAAGGAAGAGGAAGCAATCCAAATCAGAAACAAGGCCAAGGGAGCAGCCAACAAAGAGGACAACATTATGCTCAAGGACAAAGGTATGAAAAATCCAATGTCCAATGTTATTACTGTAAAAAATATGGGCATTATGCCAATGAATGTAGGAAGAAGCAGCATGATATGAGTAATAGACCAAATGCCAATGTCACTAGAGAAAACATTAGTCAAGATAATGTGTTGTTAGCTTGTAATATGGCTGAAACAAATAGTGAAGACATATGGTTTTTAGACTCAGGTTGCAACAACCATATGACAGGAAACATAGCCCCGTTTTCTGCTTTAGATCAAAATGTGAAATCAGAAGTCACACTTGGGACTGATAGCAAAATTTCTGTTATGGGAAAAGGAGAAGTCAAAATATTTACAAAGAAGGCTGAAAAGAAAACCATAGCAGATGTCTACTATGTCCCTGGAATGAGATGTAACCTCTTGAGTATTGGACAGCTTGTTCAAAATGGTTACAATGTTTTCTTTGAGAATGATGTATGCACCATCATGGACAGAGCACCCAGCAAAAGATGTATTGCTGAAGTGAAGATGATAAAGAACAGAATGTTCCCTCTTAGAATTAGAGGAGATTTGAAAGACAAAGAAGTAATTGCAGCTGTTACCCAAGAGGCTTTCCAAAGTGTGCCAAAGGATGAAAATTGGATATGGCACTTGAGATTTGGACATCTCAACTTTGAAGGTCTTAACTTGTTGAGTAAAAAATGAATGGTAAGAGGATTACCATTAATAGAGAAACCGGACAGCCTTTGTGAAGGTTGTATCTTGGGGAAACAACACAGAGAAAGTTTTCCATCAGGGAAAAGCATAAGGGCAAAAGCACCCTTAGATATTGTTCACTCAGATGTATGTGGACCGATGCAAACTTCATCTTTAGCAGGCAACCAATATTTTCTAACATTTATTGATGATTTTACAAGAAAAACTTGGGTTTATTTCTTGAAGAATAAAAGTGAAGTGTTTGAAAAATTTCGAAATTTCAAAGCACTTGTGGAAAATCAAAGTGGGCTGCGAATCAAAGTTTTGAGAACAGATAGAGGAGGTGAGTATATCTGCAAGGAATTCCTACGATTTTGTAGAGGAAATGGATTTCATAAGCAATTTACAGCTAGCTACACCCCACAGCAAAATGGAGTTGCTGAAAGGAAGAACAGGACCATTATGGATATGGCGAGGAGTATGTTAAAGGAAAAGCATTTTCCAAATGATTATTGGGCTGAAGCTGTAAACTGTGCAGTATATATCTTGAATAGGTGTCCTACAAAAGCTGTGATGAATAGAGTGCCGAAAGAAGCATGGAGTGGGAGAAAGCAAGGAGTCACCCACATGAAAGTTTTTGGATGTGTGGCTTATGCACACATTCCAAATCAGCTAAGGAAGAAGTTGGACAACAAAGGGGAGAAATGTATTTTCATTGGGTACAGTGAGGAATCCAAAGAATACAGGTTGTATATCCCATCTACCAAGAAATTTTTTGTGAGCAGAGATGTTCAATTCATTGAGGAGGAAGCTTGGGATGGAAGCATAGAGAAAACAGTGAATGTTAAAAACTGTTTGTCTCATGATGAAGATGATGAGGAGATGGTTGAAATACATCCCCAAACAACAGCACCAACACAACGGCAGCAAGCAACACCCTTGAGGAGAAATGGAAGTGCTTCTCCAAGCACACCACAAGGAGGAAATTCAAGTGCTTCTTCAAGCACTTGCACACCAAATGAAAGAGGTAAAAAGTTTAGAAACTTAAGTGACATTTATGATGAAGGAATGAATTTCTTATTTGCCTTGTATTGTCATGTTGATGATCCTATTCATTTCGAAGATGTAATTAAAGATAAGAAATGGATAGAAGCTATGGATGAGGAAATGAATGCCATAGAAAGAAACAAGACATGGGAGTTGGTTGAGCTACTAAAAGGTAAGGAAGTCATTGGAGTTAAATGGGTCTATAAGATCAAGTGCAATGCTGAAGGAAAGATAGAAAGGCACAAGGCAAGGCTGGTTGTCAAGGGATACAAGCAGCAGTATGGGAGAGATAATGAGGAAACTTTCACACCGGTTGCAAGAATGGAAACCGTGAGAGCAGTGCTGTCCATAGAAGCACAAAACAAGTGGAAAGTTTACCAAATGGATGTGAAGTCAGCATTCCTAAATGGAGTGTTAAAGGAAGAGGTCTATATTGAACAGCCTCTAGGCTATGAGAAGAAAGACCAAGAACACAAAGTATGCAGATTGAAGAAAGCTCTTTATGGGCTGAAGCAAGCTCCAAGAGCGTGGTACAGTAGGATAGATTCCTATCTACTGGAAAATGAGTTTGAAAAATGTGAGGGGGAACCCACCGTCTACATCAAAGAAAAGGATGGTAAATTGCTAATTGTTGTGTTATACGTTGATGATGTTATTTTTACAGGTAATGATGACTACCTCATTGAAAATTTCAGATTAGTCATGAAAGAGGAATTTGAAATGACTGACATGGGTTTGCTGAGATACTTCTTAGGAATTGAAGTAGATCAAAATGAAAATGGAATTTTCATCTCACAAGCAAAATATGTAAATGAAGTGTTGGGCAGATTTAATATGCAAGAGTGCAAGGCAGCGATCACTCCCATGGTAATGGGATTAAAACTCAGCAAAGAGGACAACAGCAAGGATTTTGATCCTAGCTTGTACAAGAGCATAGTTGGCAGCCTTATGTATTTAACTGCAACTAGGCCTGACATAATGTTTGTTGTTAGTTTAATTTCCAGATTCATGGAGAGGCCAAAGGAAGCACATTGGCAGGCAGCAAAAAGAATTCCGAGGTATGTTAAAGGTACTAAAAGGTTTGACATCTTATATACTGTCTCAGAATGTTCAAATTTAATTGGGTACAATGACAGTGATTGGGCTGGAAGTGTAGATGATCGGAAAAGCACTTCCGGTTATGTCTTTCACATGGGTTCAGGAGCCATTTCATGGGCTTCTAAGAAGCAGTCCATTGTAGCATTGTCTACAGCAGAAGCTGAATATGTGGCAGCTACAGCAGCAACATGTCAAGAAGTTTGGATGAGAAGAATGTTAAGGAGCTTAGGCCAAGAGCAAGCAAAAGCAACAATGATTTTTTGTGACAATAGCTCAGCTATTGCATTATCAAAGAATTCAATGTTTCATAAGAGAACGAAACACATTGACACAAGGTTTCATTACATCAGGGAATTGGTAAGCAGTGAATAAATTGTCTTAGAACATTGCAGGACTCAGGAACAGGTTGCAGACATTTTGACAAAGCCATTGAACCAGAAAAGCTTCGAATTTTTGAGGAAGTGTCTGGGTATGAATGAATGCCCAGCAGTTGAAATTAAAGGGGAGTGTTGAAAATGTAATTTCAACAGCGCAACGGTTGAGCCGTGCAGCAGCATCGAAACATCACCGATGAGCTATCGCCGATGGATCGGACCCGATGACGGTATTAATTCCTTTTGATAGATTATCAGGTCCACAACATTATCGCATCGGCATTATCAAAGAAATCAAGGCTTTTATGTTTGCGATGAGCGATCGCCAATATCTCTATCGGCGTATCGCTTTTGGAACTAACCTAGATTTATGTTTATATATATTGCCATCAAATTTAAATTTAGGTTTGAATTACCATTTGGATCCAATGGGTGACTCATTTTCATGAAATTCCATTAAATATCAAGTATCTTTATTCATTATAGACTCATATTCTTCCTTCATTTCATCTCTCCAATCTTTATGCTCATTAGATTCTTCAAAATTCAAAGGTTTTGTGGCATTCATAATTTTAGTCATTAAGGTGTAATCTTTAAATCTTACTGGTGGTTGAGTTTCATGAAATGATCTTGTTGGTACTTAGTTTATTTCAACTCTTCTCTTGCTTCATGTGAATCATCTCTTCCTCTTGATTGCACTATGGTTGCTATAAGTGTCCATGTCGTTGGATTCTTCCTCTTTCTATTCATGCTTATCAGCTACTTCCTCTTTGACATAATCATATTGATAAGGAATATGCCATCTAGCATACATGTCATTCTTATGGCCTTCACCTGCAAGCACATGAAATAATACATATCTTCATGCAAAAATTTTATGTGTGCAAGGATCAAACAACTTATATGATTTATGATCAAAACAGTAACCTATGAAAAATCACTTGATAGCTTTTGCCTCAAGATTCCTCCTTTCTTCTTTCTGAACATGAGAAGATATTTTTCTTTCGAAGATTATAAAATGAATCTCTATTAAGAATAATTTTCATACTATGTAATGAGATATCATGATACTGTAAGCAAACATTTACTCTATTAATCTATCATCATCCTCACTTAAACAAAAATGTATATTACTTATCTGATTAATTTATCAGTAGAAAATCCCAAAGATATCTGTAAAGTCTCTCCTCCCAGCCATGAGCCTGGCAATTATGTCTAGGCTCTCCCTCGATCACTTTCACTATTTTTCACTGGATTATATCCAACTACATTCGGTGCCTTGGGCCTCAGGATTCCACTATCTTTCCTTAAGTCTTGCACTTAATTCGACGTTTCATGAGCAACTTCCCACTGGTCGCTCTTTTCCCCAGCTCTACAATAGCTTCCCATTTTCCATCTTTTCCACTCTATATTTTCCTTCCCAAGGTAGGGGTATAACTATTTCTTTTAATTGTAGTAAACAATTTTTTTTAATTGACATGTCTCAATTCCTAATGAATCATAAATTAGGTAACAATTTGTTATCTGGCTTTCTAGCTTCATTCATTGTCATAACATAATAGAAAATAAATGCAATAAATCATAAAACTAAATTTAATAACAAAAATAATTATTTTAAGGAGCCTGGGGTGTTACATATCCCCCACCATGTGAGGAACATCGTCCTTGGTGTTATTTCTAATTTAAGCAAATAACGCCGGATATGCTTCTCTCATAAATTCTTCCTCTAATAACGCCGAATTTGCACAAAGTATGACAATTTTCGTCTTTCATATTGGAAAGAGTTTTCTCTGAAGCCCGCCTACCTTTGAAGCATGAAAATGTATTCCTCAAGAGGTCTCAAATTGCAAAAGTTCACCACAATCCATGGGCATGTTCTTAGAAAAAAATTGACTTAGCATTTCTTCTCACTATTGTTCATATCTTTAATAAAAGGGTCCTCAATCAGTTGTAAAAGTTATCATAATTCTTCCCTTGTTGTCAAAATAAATAACCTGCATTGCCTAGAATCATGATTATCAAAAGTTAGCAATGTTAGTTTAAACCTTTCACAATGAGGATGATACTTCTGTCCACTTCTTTGTTGTAACAAACTATTTATTCGTCCCATGTTGTAGATGGAACTTAACAAATTTGAGAGAGATGACATGCACAAAGTTTAATACAAAAACCATTAAAAGTATTAGTTTATGTCTTGATGGTTGCATTAACAATATACATTATTATTGTTATTTTAAACACAAGCTATCATAGATTTTAGCTAAAATATTAAAGGTGTCATGATTGGGCTTAGCCAACGAATCATTTGTGATGGGCAATGGTTCTTCGACAACTAGACACTTTCATTTAGTATTTTTCTCTTGATGCAGGGTTTCCACGTCTAATATGCTTAGAGGGATGCATAACACCATCTCATCCAATGATGGTTGAGGATCCTCATCTTATTAACTATGTGACCTTCTTTAGTGCCTTTCACATATTAAAATTTAAGTATATAATCAAAACTATTAACCCAAAAAGATGAAAAGCCTTATAAAACCTTAAAAGTGTGGTTTTATGCTATTTCGAAGCACATATGCTAACTGAGGAAAAAACAAGGCACTTTCACGCAGATTAGTGAAAGTTGGGATGCAAGAGTATTTGAAAGAGAGTTGCCCTATAAGAGAAAGTTGACACTCACAAATTTACATAGAACGTATAATGAAAAGTATGAAAAATAGAGAAATGTCATTAAATTTTCTTTTGACAGGCAAAGGAGATTTGAAATTCCAGGCCTGCCATGAGTGTTGTCGAGGCTCAACTTCGTTCAAATAAAGAGAAATAAAAAAGTCAATGAAGTGTGTAAGCTATTCAAGTTGAAATTAAAATGATCTACCTCTCTAATTATATTTTCGAAACAGTAATTTGTTTTAATACTTCTTTCCCACCGGAGAAATTTCCACAAACTTGAGAAAGAACCTACATTTGTACAAAATTGAAAGGAAAAGAAAAGTTTGTGTAGAAAAATGTATGAGTTGACCCCGGCGTCCCCTGCGAAATTGGGCGCTCGGTTAGGAAGAGTTGTAAAGCACAAAAATTGCATTCATTCAGACTAGTTGATTTAGGCTTTACCCGTTTATAGCGTGGGTCGACTGCGGAATTGAGTGCTCGTTTTGAGAGAGTTGCAAAATTGCATTCATTTTGAGAGCTGATCAGGTTTGACACGTTTACAGCGCAACAACGTTTGATTTGGGGCGCAGTCAGTTGTAGCAATGAAGATTTCCCGGGAATGAAGAAGTATTTATTTAAAGATATTAAAAATGAAATGTGCACAATTGTTGGTTCGTACAATTCAGAACCCATGGTTGCACGGTTGTTGGTCTGCAACTTCCGCGTATATTTATTTAAAGTTTCACAATTTAAAACGTTTTATATCTGTGCGGAGTGTGTTCAAATCTTCATGTTTGTAATCTTGTTTACAAAGAAGAGAACAATCTGTTGATTTCGGGGGTTTACTAGTACTACTACTCAAAGTAGGTTGTTTGGGTTTTTGGGATTAAAAAATAAAAAACAATAAATTTTATTATATTTTTCACATATTTTTAATTAAAAAATAAATTAGTTTTACATGATTAAAAATTTAGAAGATCACATTAATTAGAAAAATAAATTAATAAATTAATAAATATATTATATGTTTAATAGTGTTTTTCATAGTATTTTTAAAATAAATTACAAATAATCTTTTAAGTGGACCATTTGTTTTATCTCTTATGTATATGAATTTTCCATAAAGTAAATGAAAAGTGAAAAAATAAAATAAAAATACGAATAACTTACTAAATTATTTGTGCATAAAAAGATTTACATAATATTAAATTTGTATCTTAAACTAAACTATTTATAATGGTACAAACTTTAGCGCTTAACCTTTCTAGACTACCCTTTCTCTGAGCTTTGAAGATTATTTTTAGTTAGTGTGGAAGATTATGAAGACATTGGATGCAGGTTAAGTAAAATAGGGGGTATTATAATAATTATTAATACTTCTGAATCCTATGGGAAAGAATTAATAAGCAACAACAATAAGAATCGAATATGTATGTCCCTGTTGATCAACGAAGTTATCCATAGAAGTGGTATATAGGAGAAAAAAAGAAGAAGTTGAAATATAGGGAAAATTAAATTAGTATTATTATGTAAATAAATTAATGTTCCATGATGTGAGGGTAGATAACGTCTTAGATTCAAGAAGACTTCGAGCTGAAATCTTTCCCCCAACTGGAAATCATGGGTACAATCCCCAAAGAAATTTGTATGCTAGATTCTCTGAAGGTTAAGACAATCGAGCCAATGATCATAGGGTAAATAAAGGTATACGATATCAAAATTTATACACACAAATTGTTTTACCCATCAAATAAAATAAATAGAGAAATCTGAAATGATAATTCTGAGCATTCCTCAAACATGTATATAGTGCGAGAGCCTCAGATGATAGAAATCAACACATAGATTCATAGATGAAACTATATAACATGAAATTTTGTAGCCTTTTTAACCGATAAGCAAAATATTGAAGTTGTTTTAATCCCAGATATGGAGTGACAACCATAAAACAAAACAGAAAATAACAGAACAGAGTATACATATGAGAGTGTATCTTAACAGGCAAATGTGCTATAACAATAAACTCGCAAACGGGCAGTCACATGCTCCATCCATAGCATGAACAAAACTAAAATAACTGACATATATTAATCAACATAGACTCAAGCGCATTAAAGATTCATGAGGATTTTCATGATACATAGAGTATACAAAAAAAGTATAAGCATCTAGGTGTTTTCCTTAAATAGTCATATACAAATGTCTTATTAAACCACCGAATCCTTCAACACGAGGGTTAATAGAATCCAAACGAAGAAAAGAAACTAAAGGTTCATGATAGTGGCACTTAAGAGCCCAAAACAGCTTGCATGGGCTGTGGTCACCTTGAAGTATGTCAGCCGCAGAATGAATGAAAAGTGGGTAAAATCCGCAAGTAGAGTCTTAGCTGAGTGGAGAAGACCAACCTGTGCAACTGAAAAATTCATAAGGGTTAAGTGCCAGTAGCCAGCGCACCAGTGCCTTGGGGACTCTTGAGATTAGGATTTCCTGGATGAGAAGAACTTGTAGGAATTAGTGTCATATGTAATATAATGCTAAAATTTAAACACGTCATATCTAATAATCAAATGGGAAATTGATTATCTGTCAAGGATGCAAAAGCTAGAAGCCAGCACCCAAACTTGCTTGAATAGTTTAGGGTAAATGGTAACATGTCAGGGGATGTAGAAAATGAGTATAAATGTGAGGATATGGGTAAATAAAAAAAAATATTAAACAAACGGTATCATAAGGACTTACCTGGGTCAGAACAGATCCTTATCCAAAGGTAGCATGAAGGAAGAAGACTGGTATAACCCCCTACTTGGATGGAAGGGCGAAGTTCATTAAAAATATACAGAAAAAAAATAATAAAACTATGAACTACCTAACCTCAGACAAGATACTCCATCAAAATGGCGATTTCGTCAATCATAGAGAAACTTACTAATGCAGAGGTCGAACCTCTCTTTCTCTCTTGTTGTTCGGATGGTTCTAACGCCCTACGGCCTGCACAACATTAACACCCATATTTCTCTACATGTGGGCTAAAGTAAAGGGCCGACGACCTTCTTCCTCAAAGTGACAGAGATGAAGGGGATGAAACCCTCTTGCCTCTAGGGCTTGCACGAAAACAGACCAGAAAGAACATAGCAGAGTAATGGTTTGAATTGGGAAGGTACAGTGAAGGCGATGCTTAGCGATTAGCAAAAATAACTAGAACCGTGGATCTTAGAAAGGAAACATTTGGAGAGTTGATCGATTCCCGAATAACAAAAATAAATATAGAGGTGCATGCCACGTTATGCGTGTACAACCAAAGTCTTGTAGAAATTAAATAAATATACAGGCAAATGTGTCGTGTGAAGACCAAGGACCACAGGTCATAAATAGATACCCTTATGACAAGAAAGGAGCAATGAACAACGTAATCTTACAGCAGTGTTAACACTGAGAGATAATCGACCTGAGTTAAAGTTGGGAATCGTGTGAAATTTATTACTGTGTTAAATGTTGAATAGAGCGATGGGTAATAAATCTCTAGAGTTGTCATAAGTTTATTGTTATATTCATTGTACATAGATCGAAATTTATATGTTATATTCCATGTAGAACAAACCTATGGTTATCATGTCTTAAAGAATCAACATGAGAATGTTTATCATATTTATTATTTAGAGATGAAATGTTATATGTTGTATTTATGAACATTAAACATATCCATATAACAAGTAAATTGATATGTTAAAAAGATGGGTAAATGGGAAAACGCATTAACATTGTGATGTTGTGATATTAGTAATACATTTGCTTACTATGACCACTTAAAGAAGCTTGGTTAATGCACCAACATGTGACTTAGCCTCTATAATGAAATGATCAAGATAGGCTTGAGTTATTTCCTTAAATACTCAGGTATTTTGTTACCCATATTAAAAAAAAATAAAAAAATAAATAAAATATTAAGGAATGAAGAGGTGGAATTAGGTTCGTTACATGTTTGATCCATTCTCACCGTCATCATTATGTTTATGCTTAAAAAGAAATATTTAGTCACATAATTAATAATAAACAATATGCCAAGTGATATCTTTATAGAATACCTTGTTACGAACTAGTTTACACTCGAGAGTTGTTGACATGTTTATTGTTAAAATCATAGAAGAAGATGTAAATGTTGACATAATTATGGTTAGGTTGGTAATAGAATATGTCGTGTCTGTATAGAATATGCAGTGGTTTGTGAAGAAACAGCTTGTTTCTAATTTTTTTTGGCATTTGAAATTAATTTGCAAGTACTTCCACCATCGTGTTTCTCCGTCGTGGAACAACTGTGGCTTTAGAAAAACAACGTCAACCGACTAGTGGTATTTGTGTGTTTTGTGGGGCGTGTACTGCCACGTCAACCGACTAGTGGTATTTGTGTGTTTTGCGGGGCGTGTACTGCCACGTCAATCAACAGAGCAAGCGGTAGGTATCTTCTGTTTGTTAAGAAAAATTGAGAGTTGGAAGGTGCATGAACTTACCACAAATCGAACGTCCGGCGGAAAGCGGAATATGAGTGTGAACGCCGCGAAAATCGGAATCGAGAGACAAATAGTGAGTTGCTGCATTTGCCGAAACCGTTTTTCTTAGTCCGCCGAGTCCTGGTCCAGGACCAAACTTGGGAACTAATTAGCAGACTTTCATGGAAAAAACAAACGCCCGATTTTCTTAGACTGGGCCCGATTCCTGATAGTGCGCTGTAATCGTGTCAAACTTAATTCAACTATTTTTTGTATTTTACGTCTCTCTGAAACCGAGCGCTCAAATTCGCCATTCGAGCCCTATGACATCGAATCTGTTTTCAAAGTGGTAAACCCAACTTCTAAAATTCCTTCGTCCACGAATACCACGCTGTGTGCCAGCGTCAGTTCACGTCAACTCACATTTTTCCACACAATAAAAAATTCCTCCGTCCACGCATACCACGCTCTGTGCGCCAGCGTCAGATCACGTCAACTGACATTTTTCACACAATCAAACATTTCCTTTGATCAAGGATATGTGATCAAATGATTTTGGTATTTATTTATTTTGTGATTTAATAGGGTAATGAAAAAATCAAATAAATAATTAGGTTAAGTTTAAAAATGAATAAATATTAATTTATCTAATTTATTGAGTAGGTTTTTTTTTTTATTACTGGTTTAAAATATATATATTATTAAAAATAATAAATTATAAATAATAATAAAATTTATATCACATTAAAATTTTAATTATATATATATATATATATATATAGTGTGACTAAAAGCAAAGGTTATATAGTAAGTATGGCGTTAGCTTAAACTTAAGCTAATTAAACCAAAAAATAATAAAAATAATGAATTATTATATGATTTATATTAAGTGAGAGACAACTTCTTATAAATGCCACTAACAAATAGGATATGACAAATCTCAATAAACATAAACCCACACGATTGAAGAAATAAATTATTTGCCAAACTATTCAAATTAAAGTTCTATGACTTATATCATTACACATTTAATTGTTATTTTTATTAAAATTTAAAATAGTATTATTTTTTCTTATATTTATATGTCAAAAAATAGTATATTTTATATAAATAATATGAATTTATTATAGTTTTTGTTCTATTTTAAAATTTGGTTAGGTATTTTTTCTGTTAAATAAATTTAATATTTATTATAATTTATATTCAATATCATGTTATTGTAAAAATTTTGAAATTAAGATTTCACATTTTTTCTAATACTTATATAAATATTTTTGTATTGCACTTTTAGTTTTTAAAGGAATAATATAGCTAACTTTTATATTTTATATAATATTTGTAAATTTATATTTATTAAATAATCATTTAAAAAAAATCATTTTAAAAACATCATGATATGATTTACCCATGAAGTCATGAACATTAAGTCTTTTCAACCTAACTTTTTCCATTAGTGGATCATTCAATAGTTTGCATTACTAAATCTACATGGCCCAACAAACCTTTATCTGCCACAATGTTAAATGTGAATTATCCTTTGCAAAAGTCACCATCCTTTCTTGTCATTGATGTGATAAGAACATTAATATCATGATCAGATAAAACATAAAATATTAGTTACCCAATAATCAATTCAACATCTATTCATGTTCATGCATAAATCATAAACATATTGTAATGAAATATATTCTTTAACATCACTGCACATGCATTAGTAAAAGGAAAATCAATATCAAGCATCATCTTTCCAACAAAACACTAACATAATCGTGCATGCACTTTCAAATTATTTCCAAAGGAAAGCTAACATAGTAGAAATTGTTCTTGTGCATGCAAATGCATAACAAGCTTTCAGGAGAACCAACCCAACTAACAATTTTCTTTGTGCCTACTATTATGTTTTCTTTTCCAAAGGGATTATGTAATAGATTCTATACTTATGCATGTCAATGATGTTCTTTTCCAAAAACATGTTTTCCATGGGAGAGCCATTTACAGTTACTACTATGTATAAAATGTAAGCTATATTTGAAAAAAAGTTAACATAATAGTTATAATTTCATGCATGCGATTACTTTCCCTTTCCAACAAAAAATAATATGATAGCTTATTCTTCTTGCATGCGAAACATATATTTATTTGCAAAGGAAGCTAACTAAATATTACATGGAAAGATAAACACATTTCATTTCAAAGAGATCAAACGCATAACATTTATTCTTTCATACATGCAAAGAAACATTGTCATCTTAGCAAAAGATATCACCCAATAACTATACATAATCTTCTCCCAAAATAAAACTAATCTGATGGCTAATTCTTTTAGTTGTGCAAATGTATACTATTGTACCAAAAATAAGGTTAATACAATCAATATTATGTGATTTCATCTTCCTTTTCACTAGAATTCCAATACCAAAACTATATTTTTTATAAATAATTTTCCAAAAGAATCTTAACATGATAAAGCATATGTTTACCCATTTTCCTCTCTAGGAATATAATTGCATAATATATACAAGGACTTGTTTTTATCTTCTCTTCTTTTTGAGGAGTTCTAACACAACAAATACTTCCTCACATACAAATATATATATATTTATTTTCGAAGGAATTTAACACACTATTTATTCTTTTTCTAGAAGTTAGCTAACTCACTAGCTATGATGCATGCAATACAAAATAATTTCCTATCGTTTCACACATCACACAAATTTGTCATATTTCATCAAGAAATAACATAAATAAAAATTCATTCTAAATAACACAACCCATGGTATTTTATTGGAAATTTTCGCTGTTTTTTTGGAAATGAGTTCATTAAAAAAACCTCTCTCAGTTTTTACACAAGTTTCATGGTAGGAATATTCAAATGAATCTTTGCAACCCATGTTTCCAGATTTAAATATTACATAATTTTATTTTTTTCCCATCAACTTTGGACACTGTTTTGAGAGGTTGGAAATGAATTTTTCAAATATGAAAGAGGATTATGTAGAGAGAAGCTCATTTACAAAATCATATTTGTGTTTTTAAACATCTATCACAGTTTGGGATATACAAAGATATATTTGGACCATATTTTCCAATAAATCATGTAATTCACACAATTAGTTAGCCATGAAAATATTTTGAGAATTCAATACACATAAAATCTTTTAAAAATTCAATCATAAAACCACTTACTCCTCTATGCGTGGAATTCCATAGAGGTTTTCCCAATAAAATGATCTCAACTCTTTATCATATGAATTTTTTCAAGAAAAAAAAAAATTGATTCTTATTTCTTCATGCACCCTATACAAACAAAATAATTTTTAAATAGCTTAGTTACTTATCTTTTAATGAATGCTTCGAATCCTACTTCTTATCTCTTGGCTCCATTCTATATGTATTTTGTCACTCGTTCTCAAAATTTTCCATAGGCTTACAACAAGTAGAATTGAGAAAATGCAATAGCTTTTCTAAATCATAGAAGCATTCCATAAATCAATCCATAAATCTATTTTTTCCTAAATCCAAAAATCACTCCATATATTATCCATAAATCATATTATTCTAAATTCTACAATCACTCAATAAATCATCCATAAATCTCTCATGCTTTTCTTTTCAAGGTAGATCTATTTTGCCTTATGGACAAAATATCACCTATCCATACTTTTTCTAAAATTGTTACTCATTATTTCTAAAACTCATAAAATATACGAACTTGGAAATATAGTTTATTTAGGTAGAAGAATATAAATTATTCTACATAAAAGAATTAAGAACTAATTCTTGTTATATTCTTGTAATTAGGAATTATAAGAATATTCATCATGTGATATCAATATAGAAATTAATAATATTTAATTATTCAACAACCCTCATTTTACGAGAGTTTTTATGGGATATTACGTTAGGGATATTGCATATTTCCCCCCTAAAGAGAACATCATCCTTGGTATTCTTCTTTTATTGGGACTTTAACTTTTACTCATAATATAACAATCTAAAATACAAAAAAAAATGGAATCATTCCCTTAAAAAATGAGGGATTTTTATGTTTAATAAGTAGAATCAATAATGATTATCAAATGAAATACTTTTCATTATCAATTATTTATGCAATGTT
>APFE031575579.1:0-13882 GCA_000404065.3 Pinus taeda | reverse complement strand
TTTAAGTTGTGATTTTTGATGATACAGTTGGTTCTGAATATTGTTGCAGAGTTTAATGTTCTACTTTGTGTTCTGGTGACTAGTTTTGTTGACAGGGTTTCGGTATTGGCTATTGATGTTGCTAAGTGTTTGGGAGCTTCAATGATATTGATGGGTCCAGTATGAAAATTTGATGAAACGTGGCCTTCCGATTATAGAGTTGTGCTTCAGTGTATCCAGTCTGAAAATTTATGAAACGTGGTACCTAGAGGAGAGAAGATTGTAGGTCGGTTCATACGTACTAGTATCTTAGCTAGTACAAGAACTATGGGGGTTCTAGCTCCCCTCCAGGAGAAGCTGGAGAACGAGAGAGGTTTGTAGCTCTCTACAGGTTGCAGCCTACGTACTGGTAAAGGACTGCACCAGTACATTGTAAATGAAGTTTCTTATTAAAGGAAGATAGAAACAAATTGCAGCAGGTGGTTTTCACCCACATTGGGTTTCCACCTTATATCATGGTGTTCATGTGTGCTTCTTGTGTGTGATGATATGTTCTGTTTATTGCTTCTGTTTACTGTTCATATGGTCAATGAAGTTCTGATGCATTATCTAAACATCAGCATGTAATGGATTATCTGACTTATAAATAATCTGGATATACGCTAGTTTCTTTAGACACAGTCGTGTATACATGCGAATATCCTTAACTGAAGTACAAGTGGAGCATCCTTCTACTTGGGAGACTATTAAGTATCCTAGTTACATAAGAAGCAATATTAAGTATCCTTGTCTACAATAAAAGTAGAATATATTATAGTAGTAACATGTTGTCCTCTTGATGAAGAAAAACTTACAATACATAAAAGTAAAATGTTATGAGCCTATTTCAATACTTCGTGACAACACAAGTGCAATAAACATCTCTAAGAGTCCAAAGGTGCATTTTAAGACTAAGAATATTGCTATAAGTTTCACTTTCTAAGGGATCAAGTAAAAAAAAGAATACTAAGCTAGAATATGTTGGCCCTGAAGGAACATATTTTAGACATCTTCACTAAGCCACTTCCCAAAGAGGCATTTGAGTATCTCAGACAGAAATTGGGAGTAATTTCTACTCCAAATTGATTCGCACAATCTTCAGTAAAGAAAGAAAAGGGGAGAGACAGTTTCAAGGGGAGTTAACCTTTGTTTTTTGATTTCAAAGGGGGAGAGAAAGATCAAGAAACACACAGGCAATGGGAGCATGATCACAGGGGGAGTATGATTGTTGCCATCGATGAAAAATGGGGAGATTGTTGGCCAAGTTGGCTCAATATAGACCCAAAATGCACTATAAATAGGCGCGAGAAGGATAATTTCAAGGGAATCACCCAAGATATTTTACTTCTATTCAAAAAAGCAAAGAAAATATATTTAAGGTTCATAACTCATGAACTTGAAGTGGAAAAGAGCTTATGTGGAGATACTTTCTAGGGAAGGATTTTTGGCACATTTTGAATTGTTTTTAGTTTTTTTTAAGGTTTTTTGTATTATTTTGGAGGATTTTTTGGCACACCTTTTGATTGTTTTTGGCCCTGGTTAGAAGCCTAATTACATAAATA
The DNA here is from genome assembly GCA_000404065.3 of Pinus taeda. Taxonomy (NCBI): domain Eukaryota; kingdom Viridiplantae; phylum Streptophyta; class Pinopsida; order Pinales; family Pinaceae; genus Pinus; species Pinus taeda. The sequence continues at coordinate 12,302 of APFE031575579.1, read as the reverse complement.
TTCTTGAGGATATAACTTTGTCCCCTCTGAAGGCTGAATTTTAGATTTTTATAGAGGGTTGAATTCCAATGTCGAAGGCTAAATTTCAGACCTATCATGGGACCAGTTATCTATCCCTATTGAGGCAAAATTTTAGGAATGATGTTCTAGTACAGATAAAGTTGAACTTGGACTTATTTTTAGGGATAAATCCTAGAGTGTTTGAAATCAAGATTCACTGTAAAAAAAATAGCACTAGGTGACCTAATGAAATATTTCTTACTTACAGAATGATTGTGCCTTTTGTTATGATCCCCAAGTATTAGCACTTAGTTAATGATTTTGAAGTTGGAACTTACCATGTAAACTTATTAAAGTCATGTTGGTTTGTATATATGTCAATATTTATTGAATCTTCCCAATTATAAATATATGCCTCACTTCTATGAGGCCACATATCTACTCTTTAGATTTTGTATCCTTGGTGTTGTATTTAATTTCTTCAATGGACTTGTAAGAAAATTCAAAACTTCGCAACGCTACTTCTAGGTAAAGTAAGGGATATGAACATGAAAAAGACTTCATGTGTACATCATTTTACAGTCTCTTAGGGAAATATCTATCTTATTACACATATATGAATATTACTTCAACTACAATGAAAATGTAATATTATAGATTTTAAAGTTTCATTAAGCATGTTATGACAACATAGAATTCAGTCCCACTATCTTAACAAATCATGTTGTAAAATACCAATGAATATTGATTGATCCATGAGAAATATCTTATTTATGATGAAAAATTTAGCATAACAATTGTACACATCATATTATCCTAGTAATGAAAAGCAATACATCCCAGTTCATCTTGAGTTGGTGGAACAATTCCTTTCACAAATCATCCGAGTAAAAGAGTCTTTGATGCGTCCCAAACCTAGATATGTTTTCCACAATTACTATGAACTTTGTTCAATAATACAAAGGCCAAGCAAGGCATTACACCAAACTCTACAAGCCAACCTTTGGAGCTACCAACAAGCCAACATCACAGGAATTTTCAAATCCAATGAGCTTCCACTTGCATCACACAAATCATTAAGAAGGGCCACATATTTGCATCTAAAAAGTGGAAGCACCCTAATACTAGTATCCAATTAGCATTGAATATTTGTTACAAAAGTAATACATGATCTTACGAGATCGGATGATTTGATTTACATGGTTTTAGATCTCTGAAATGTTCCTTTGCATAGTTGATGTACATGGTTTTCTTTCCAATAAAGCTATTGTTCATTCATGTCATTGATAGTTAGACTAGATTAGCTAGGACTTTGATCATTTGCAAGACTTTGTTGATTCGGTTGAATGCACACCGTGTAGGGCATCTCCACCACTCTTTCTTCCACCTAAATGTCATCTCAGCCACCTGTTCCATCTCTTAGTTGGGTTCCTCGTCTCCCATATATCATTTTTCCACGTAACCCTACCTACTTGCTCAATCATTGCCTTAGCCTTCTTCAAGCCAATTCAGCCTTCTACACCTTCTCACCACTCCGCCCACCACTTTCTGGGTCACTCGAGACCCCTATCCTACCTCCTAATCCATCCATGCATCTTCCCTCACTCACCCATCCTCTAAAATCCACTTTTTAAACATCTTGTAGAAATTTCTGAACATCGTGTAGAAATCTTTGAACATCTTGTAGAACCCCTACAGAATTCCTGTAGAAGCTCACAAATGAGGTTTCTTGATAGCTAAACTTTTTTAAACTCTCTGGAAGGGTTTTGGGGACTCCTTAGATCCTCACTGAACCTTCCCAACCTTTTCCAAGCATTCCTCCTCCTTGATCCACCCCTGCACAGTAAAGAACAGTGAAAGCATATGCATGATAAAACTGACAACTTAATCAAAATTAGAAAAATATGTTTTCTTAGGACAGAGGTAGTCTAGAGACATGTATTTTACCTTCATAGAAGTAATGGCATCTCTTTCAGTAGTTTGTATTCTCATCCTTGCATCAATAGGACTAGCTGGTAGAATTAGGGTTTGCTAGGGTTTGCGCTTTTCTCTAGATTTTCAATCTCTTTTCGAAAATAGATTAGCTTTCTTCCAGTTAGCTTTCATCCATCAATTACAAAGCTTCTTCTAAGATCTCATAGAAGTTGGCTTAAGCTCCTAGCGGACTTGTGCCAGCTGACCAAGTGGCAGTTGCGACAAGAGCTAGTACTTGTGCATACAACACCATCACTTCCAAGTTTGCTACGAACGATCGGGTTGATAAAAGTAAAGAACAGAGTCCCAGGAGTTGCAGCATTATTGCTGCAATACTGGAGCCCACCACCTACATAACAATAATATTGTAAGGGCACAACAATAACAATAGTGGGATTCTATGGAGCACAATAATAACAACAATACAATAAGGGGGTTCCAGTAATAACAATAAGGGTCTACACTAGTATTACAGAGACCTAACGTTATTTTAGCAAAAATTAGAGCCAATAGCCCAATATATAAAAGTGGGGGTACCATTTGGCTAATGGAATAATTATCGGTATCTCTTGATAAAAGTGAAAAACAACAAAAGTAAGGTGGTGTTTGGACCATAATTCATAAGCAAGATGTTTATGCTTGGTGTCAACCTCATTTGGGAAAATGAGAAGCTAAACCCCTTTAGGGGAAGAATCATCAAAGTGGGAGTAGTTAAATCCCTTTCCCATTGGTTTCAAAGGGGAATAATGATCATCTATTAGCACCTCAAAGCCAAGAGGAGAATGATAATTCATTGGCACTTCAAAAGAAAAGGGAGTGAGAAAACAATGGTAGTTTCATCAGTCTAACTTAGGGATTTAAGCCAAAAAGCCATCAATGACTAGTAATGTTAGGTTGTGTTTCCATCAATACCAAAAGGGTAGACTGTTGAGTATGTTGTCATTATTGTCAAGTCTAGCCAGTGATGTCAAGTGATATCAAGTTTAGGGTGATCTTGTTGAATTTTCATGCATGATTCTTATGTTGTTATTGATGTCTTGATTGTTTCTATTAAAAATGTGCTAAGCTCATGATGACTTGGTTGTTTGTTGAGTAGCCCATCTTAGAATGCACTTTGTTTGCAAGTAACTTGTTCAAATGCACATGAAAATTGTTTGGTTGCATAGCTATCTGAGAGAGCTTCCATTGGTATATGTAAATTATTCTGACTCTTCAATAATGAAGAAAAATCTTGAGTTTGAGGTAATGGCTTTCAATAAAGATGTGGACCCTAGATGACATGGAAAGGTGACTTGGCAGAGAAAGGTGGTAGATGATGTTGTGGCACCCTATGGTCATGACACATGATAGGTGAATTTGGCCTTTTTGGGTGGCCAAGTGACCCTTTTTCAAGTAACACGTGTCAGTGACATGGTGGTGATGTGGCATGACAAGTGGAAGACAATTACTTGGAAATGACGTGGAAAAGACATAGCCCATCATCCATAAGCCACGAGTGCATAGTAGTGGTTGCATGTAGTGGACCGAATTAACCTCATTTGGAACCACATTGCACAAAAGTAAATTGCATGGGACAAAACCTTCAACCCCCGCCCTCCCCTCACTTGTTAAAGTGTGGACAGGTGTGGGAGGAGGGAGGGTTGAAGTGACTTCTTTGTCATTAGATTTTAGTAGATCACTAGATCACAGGGCACACTTTAAAAAAGTGGGGATATTTAATTTCACATAGGACAAACTAGGGATTCCCACTCCTCCCACCCTCTTTTTAATGTTCATATATTCGTGGGGGAAGTGACTTCTCTATTGTTGATTTGAATGGGTCATTGGGTGCATCTTCGAAATTATTGGATATTAAACACTGGGAAAATTGCATAAGTCCAGTCTTAAGCACCAAGTTAAGCTTAAGCACTCGGATTTGACCTATGGTCATATGTTCTAGAGAGCATGAAAATAATGGGATAAAATTGGATAAAATTTGGCATTTGGATGCCAAATTTCACTTAAAAGTTGAGATTATTAAGATCCACTAGAAAAAAAATACGAATATGTTATGTTTATAAATAGGAGGATTGATTGAAGCATGAATTGTACAGATCGAAGGGATGCTAAAAATGTAAAAAAGTGAATATGAAGAGGCTCAAATTCTCATATCGTGAAGGAAAAAAATTTGATACAGTAAGGTGAAGTGTTTCCATGGGTAAATACCATGGATCAACACCCATGGTAAAGTAGGTTGCAAACTATAAATACATATAAAACAGTAAAATAGAAAATTTATTTATACAATTGAAATGAGAGTGAACAAAAGTCATTGTGTGTAAGAAGAAGAAATGGAGATTTGAAGCAGAGTAGAAGGGTTGTAGATAACCTTAGATTAGGAAGGAGTATAGGTATGAGGAAAGAGATGCAGAATAGAGTTAGAGATTATAGATGTGACTAAGGCGACGCACCTTCTTCCAGTAGCCACTCTGGAAGTACCACACTCTTTCAAATACAAGTTAAATTTGACATCCCCATTATTGAAGGTCAAATAGATGCGTACATCATAGATAAATGGTTAAATCTTAGAGAAGGATATTTTTCTATTCATGATTTTTCCAGGTGGGAAAAGATTACTTATGCACTTCTCAAAGTCACCCCCCACGTCAAGGACTAGTGGGAAACCTACTGTGAGAAGAAGGATGAAAGTACACCCTCACTACTTTCAGACACACCCACTTGGAATTAATTCTAGGATGCCATCAAGAAGAAGTACTACCTTGTTGGAAGCTATGAGGACAAATACATAAATTGGACCCACCTTAGCCAGCCCTGACTATACTAAGTGACGTACGGCTAGGCCTGCAATACCCAGAATTTTTCCCTCATGTGTGCTAACACTGACCTCAAGAAGCATTTCTTCATCATCACACCAAGTAATTCAACAAAAATAATACAAAGGCGATAGGGTATTGCAAGCCTTCATCATCACACCATGTACTCCCCTAGCTAGGTGAAAATACTTTCAAAGAAACAAAAAGATAGCACTCCCTCTTTCCAAGAAATGGAATCTCTGGAACTTTCATTGATTGAATAAGTTAGTGCAATAAGTTAGTGCAACATGTCTATTAAGTAGCTTATAAAAAATACTTAAGTTACTAATTTCTTTGGCACATGAACATGCTTGTATCCATCTTGTAATCACTAAGCAAGCCATCTAAACTTCTAGCGAGCTGAAGTAGAGGGTAAGAATGATACCCTTCCCTTTCCTCTCTTCACTCAAAATTAGATTTAAGATATTACTTTATATTTGGATCACATTCAAGAAAAAAAACCTTTCATTTCCTCCAATCACTAAAGGATATACATGTGATCTTGAAAAACACTTATCCTCATCAAACTTCACCAATGCTCACCACTTTCTTCCAATCTATTGGAATGCAAATCCAATGCGTCAACTTCACTTATAGGCTGCAAATCCAACTCTATTGTAGTATTGGAATCAATTCTAAGAATTTTCGGGTTCACTCTCTGTACGAGCATTACCCCCTTAAAAAGTGGTATTCATCTGACCTACCTTTGTTGTGTCATGCTCACGTTATTTCGGGTGAACCCTTCCAAAACCACCCGCGCCTCATAAAGCGGTGTGAAGAAAACCAAAACCACCTCCCGATAATGACAAAATGACCACTGTTCATTTGCCCCATATTTCAAAAAGAAAGTCGTTTCTCCGTTTAAATGCAAAAATTATCATTTTGCCTTTGTTTCGCCTATTTTCAAAGTAAACCCTCCATAAGCCTCTACGACCAATTAATCCATGGTTTTACCTTTTGATGCCCTCTAGACTCCTTCCAATATCCTTTTCAGCTCAATAAATCCATTGATGCCCTCCTGTGTCACCTAGTTTTTCTTAACAATTTTTGTGTTTTGCACGTAAAGACTTATATTCTAGGCTTACAAAGAAAAAACCTGCATATAGTTTGAAGATAAATCTAAAGGGATTTATTGTTGAAAAACATAGTAAAAACCTGAAATTCACAGTAAAGGTCACTCAGCAGGTCAAAGGATATTTACAGAGTTAAAATAGTATTAGATGAAAGATGAAATGAAGAAATTCACTAGCGTAAAGGATACAAACAGATAAGCAGCTTAAAGGGGCAAAATATCAAACAACAAAGCCGACACAACCTGAATAAAAGGGATAGCAAGAAGCAGTTCAATAGTTTCCCCCATCTTCTTGTATGAAGATCTTTCCTTTCCTAGAATAAACCTTAATCAGTTTTAGGATATTTTTTAGTTCCATTACTGTATAAATAACTCTCTTCTTGAGTTGTTATGGGTTCGAAGTTCGAGGTTTATTACTCATTGCTTGTAAAGTTTTGACTGTTCATTCTACTTTGAACCTAGTTTCACCTTTGAAAGAATGCTTTTGTAAACACTTGATGTACTCTGTCTTTCTGGAACCTTAATAAAAAGCAGAGGATTCTGAATTTGGTTTTACATAGTTTGTGTTATCCTGTAAGTTTTTCTAGTTATCAATCATTATGTTTTTCTTGATATGCTTATGAATTACAGGGATATCTAGGTAGGATCATATATTAAGAGAATGGATTAATGAACTGTCTATTTAGCTAATCCCCTCTAATCAATAAATCATCAACATCTTGTGTAAGCTTAAGTATACTGCCTTGAACCTTTGGAACGTAGTTTAGAAGGTTTTCACACTTATGTTTGTTCTGTTTTACAGTATGGAAACTGTGATAATAATATTATTTGTTGTCTTGTTGTAACCACTATTTTTGATCTATATCATTGTGTAAATCTTTATAGCAGCCCTTTGCTGAGATATTAATATAACCCAAAGCATTAAGCATTTCAATTTTACATCTGTCTTCATTCATTGGTCTTCCAAAGCTAAAATCAAAAACCCCTAAAACAATTATTTTAGATGCTCTGGCATTGGTAGCTGACCTACTACTATTTGAGAGGTACAACAGGTTCCTTGTGTATATACTCTTATTTTGACATTTCTTGATCATTTTCTTCCTCCTCTTCCCAATCTATGTAAATTATTTTCTTCTCAGTACACTTATGACCTTTAGTGTATTTTATATCACAAGTGTAATATAAAACTTTTTATCTTTTTTCTTCCAATGGTTTTGGTTTCAACCTTGTGGGTTGCGGAAGGCTAGGAGCAACAACACTTCCATCTTTATAGTTGTGAGTGGTAGGAATCCTTATTTCCATAATTTTTCTTTCAATTTTTCTTTCCAACCTAAATGCCTTCTCCAATGAATCGGGTTCCCAAAGACGAACCTCATGTTGGATGTTATCCTTGAAAGTCCCTATGAAGAAATTAATCATATGCTCCTCTGGAATATCCTATACCCTTATATTCAATTTTTCCAAGTCCTCAATGTGCTCCACCATTGAACCCTTTTGTTTGATATTTATCAATTGGCTAAAGAAGGTGTTTCTCTTTGTATCCTCATAATGTGCTATCATTTCATCCTTAAAAATTGACCAAGTGGAAATTATTTTACAAGAGAAAATCCATCGATACCATAAAAACTGATTGGGATCTAAATATAAAGTTGCAGTGCGTACCTTTTATGTGCTTCGAACATTATGGAGATCAAAATATTGCTCCATCTGTAGTATCCATGTTACAAGATCCTTGTCATCCAACTTTCTCATATCAATCTTTGGAATATGTTGGGTCTCCAATCCAACATTAGAATCTATGAAATCATGATTAACATTTCTTTTGTTCTCATCATGAATTTCCTCTTCTACCTTTTCGCCATTAGGAAGCATTTATTGTAGCAACTTTGCCAAACATCCCTTCAAACCTCTCATGTCTTTCTTCAAATATTCAATGTTTCCTTTCAGTTTTGCTTCTAAACCATCCATCTTATATTCCATGCCATTCTTTAAACCATCCATCTTAGCTTCTGTTACTTTTTGTGAGTGTGAAATTTTTTGCACTTGGTCTTGTAATTTTGATATATCATGTTGCATTTCTTCCTCTTCTTCATGAGTCATAATAGATATTTTGGGTTGCTTATTAGGTGTTTCCATTTTCTTTCTTCATGGAACAAATTAATGATAATTATGCTTCACTATGCCCTTTGAATCACTTCAACTGATTTTTCAAACGAAACTTATGAAATTTTTTTTATTCTTTATTTTTTTATTTGTATTTTATTTTATTTTAGTTTTTGCTTTGTAGGATCTTGATATTGAATTTGTTATATCTATGTAATTTTGGATCTCAAAGGTTTGAAATTTTGTCATGTGGTAGCCCTCTTAGTCCTCTTTCTAACCCCACAAGTCTGGTCAGGATTGGATTCTCCAAGAAAGAGTTATGACCAATCTCCCATGATGACTTGATTATAGGCTAGTTTAGTAGAGCGAAGTTGTACAAAGTGCTATGTGTCACTATTTCAACCTTTGGCCCTCAAAACAATACCCAAATAACTAAATTTCGTCCTTTTTTTGTCTCTTTTTACAAAATTTGAATTTGATGCACAAAGAGAAATTTATGACAATTTTACCAAGGTCACCTGTTTGAGATGGAATTCGGGAACTTGCAAAAACCCTAACTTCCTTGGATAATATCTTCGAAAATATACCGAGATGAGATCTGAAATTATGACATAAGGTTCATCATGATTTCGGCCGATACTGTTTTTAATTTCAGCTTCTGAAAATTCATACAAAAAAAAATTATAGCGAACATTCCACTATGACCTTTTTGAAGTAGACAAACTCTAGAATCCAAAAGTCTCATACCAAATGTTATGCAACGAGCTCACAAAATAGAAGAAGAGATAGATCAATGACTTGAAAATTAGCCTCTTCAAGTGGGAAACCTCCTTACATTACACAAATGAACAATTATTGGATGATACAAATGACAAGACCTCCTTTCTATATATAGGAGTCTTAGGGGTCACAATATAATCAGAGCCTACTGATAAGCCCCAAAATTGGTAACTTGTTAGGCTCATTTGGACTAATCATCCTTGTTCAATCCTTGTTCAATCCTTCATTTTCCATATCTTATGCATTATTTTCAATTTGTTTATGTCATTTGTACGAATAAGGGTAGTCACTCTTCCTAGGTGGCTAGCACGTGCTCATTTCAGGTTTTTTTGACACATGTTGGAGAAAAACCGAGCAATAATGCGCTAGAAGAAAGCCAAGCCTGAGGTGAGGATTCGTAGGGGGGTTTTATATGGCATTAAATAACCCTTCCTCGGGATCTTCACCCCAAACTCCGAGCTCCAAAGGCCACCAAAACCAAATCTAGAAGGCAGCCAAACAGATTTTGAAAGGGATTGTCTAACTCACAGTTTGGACAACCGAGTTCCACAGATTGACGAGGCCAGCTAGGGCCCTCGTGATGTATAAATGTTGAGGCCACAGCCTTTGTAAGGGACTTTTTAAACCATTGCATATTTTGCACCACAGTGCTGTTAGCTTTACTTTGTTCTCTTGTAGCCAGTTTTGGCATAACTCTTATGACTATTTTTTGATAATGAGAAGCAGTCCGATTTTATATCAACTCTGAGTTTTCTATAGGAGCCATAGCTCTCAGGGTTGGGCCCAACCTAAGAGCCTAGGGCTTGCTTTCTATACTGTTACTTTTCCCTTTATGCATCATTGTTTCCCTTTATGCATTTGAAACGTATTTCTGTTAGGCAGATTTAGTTGTGTTGCTAAAATAGATCATTGTTTATGAATAGAATTGATTCAGGTGTTTTGGTAAGATAATAACATAAAAATCTCCAAAGAAAAGGGACAACCACACTCTCGGTTTCACCTCATCCCTATTGGATCAGGGGCTAGAATTGAAAAAATAGTGTTGCCCCGACAAAAACACTAGTTTGCTTGACCATGCAATCCTTAGTGTATTGTTTTCCTTTGCAGAAGTTAGTTATGGGTTTAGATCTTTGAAATGTTCCTTTGCATAGTTGATGTACATGGTTTTCTTTCCAATAAAGCTATTTTTCATTCATGTCATTGATAGTTAGACTAGATTAGCTAGGACTTTGATCATTTGCAAGACTTTGTTGATTCGGTTGAATGCACACCGTGCAGGGCACCTCCACCACCCTTTCATCCACCTAAACGTCATCTGAGCCACCTGTTCCATCTCTTAGTTGGGTTTGTCGTCTCCCATCATTCCTTTTTCCACGTAACCCTACCTACTTTCTCAATAATTGCCTTAGCCTTCTTCAAGCCAAGTCAGCCTTCTACACCTTCTCACCACTCCACCCACCAGTTTCTGGGTCACTCCAAGCCCCTATCCTACCTCCTTATCCATCCATGCATGTTTCCTCACTCACCCATCCTCTAAAATCCACTTTTTAAACATCTTGTAGAAATTTCTGAACATCGTGTAGAAATCTGTGAACATCGTGTAGAACCCCTGCAGACTTCCTGTAGAAGCTCACAAATGAGGTTTCTTGATAGCTAAACTTTGTGAAACTCTATGGAAGGGTTTTGGGGACTCCTAAGATCCTCTTTGAACCTTCCCAACCTTTTCCAAGCATTCCTCCTCCTTGATCCACCCCTGCACAGTAAAGAACAGTGAAAGCATATGCATGATAAAACTAACAACTTAATCAAAATTACAAAAAGATGTTTTCTTAGGACAGAGGTAGTCTAGACACATGTATTTTACCTTCATAGAAGTAATGGCATCTCTTTCAGTAGTTTGTATGCTCATCCTTGCATCAGTAGGACTAGGTGGTAGAATTAGGGTTTGCTAGGGTTTGCGCTTTTCTTCAGATTTTCAATCTCTTTTCGAAAATAGATTAGCTTTCTTCCAGTTAGCTTTCATCCATCAATTAAAAAGCTTCTTATAATATCTCATATAATTTGGCTAAAGCTCCTAGCGTACTTGTGCCAGCTGACCAAGTGGCAGCTGCGACAAGAGCTAGTACGTAACAAACTACTCAGTTGATAAAAGTAAAGAAGGGAGTTCGAGGATTTGCAGCATTATTGCTGCAATACTGGAGCCCACCACCTACATAACAATAATATTGTAAGGGCACAACAATAACAATAGTGGGATTCTATGGAGCACAATAATAACAACAATACAATAAGGGGGTTCCAGTAATAACAATAAGGGTCTACACTAGTATTATAGGGACCTAACATTATTTTAGCAAAAAGTAGAGCCAATAGCCCAATATATAAAAGTGGGGGTACCATTTGGCTATTGGAATAATTATCGGTATCTCTTGATACAAGTCAACAACAACAGAAGTAAGGTGGTGTTTGGACCATAATTCATAGGCAAGATGTTTATGCTTGGTGTTAACTTCATTTGGGAAAATGAGCAGCTAAACCCCTTTAGGGGAAGAATGATCAAAGTGGGAGTAGTTAAATCCCTTTCCCATTGGTTTCAAAGGGGAATAATGATCATCTATTAGCACCTCAAAGCCAAGAGGAGAATGATAATTCATTGGCAGTTCAAAAGAAAAGGGAGAGAGTGAGAAAACAATGGTAGTTTCATGACTCTAACTTAGGGATTTAAGCCAAAAATCCATCAATGACTAGTAATGTTAGGTTGTGTTTCCATCAATACCAAAAGGGTAGACTATTGAGTATGTTGTCATTGTTTTCAAGTCTAGCCAGTGATGTCAAGTGATATCAAGTTTAGGGTGTTCTTGTTGAATTTTCATGCATGATGCTTATGTTGTTATTGATGTCTTGATTGTTTCTATTAAAAATGTGCTAAGCTCATGATGACTTGGTTGTTTGCTGAGTACGGCACTTTGTTTGGAAGTAACTTGGTCAAATGCACATGAAAATTGTTTGTTTGCATAGCTATCTGAGAGAGCTTCTATTGGTATATGGAAATTATTCTAACTCTTCAATAATGAAGAAAAATCTTGAGTTTGAGGTAATGGATTTCAATAAAGATGTGGACCCTAGATGACATGGAAAGGTGACTTGGCAGAGAAAGGTGGTAGATGATGATGTGGCACCCTATGGTCATGACATGTGATATGTGGATTTGGCCTTTTTGGGTGGCCAAGTGACCCTTTTTCAGGTAACACGTTCCAGTGACATGGTGGTGATGTGGCATGACAAGTGGAAGACAATTACTTGGAAGTGACCTGGAAAAGACATAGCCCATCATCCATAAGCCACGGGTGCATAGTAGTGGTTGCATGTAGTGGACCGAATTAACCTCATTTGGAACCACATTGCACAAAAGTAAACTGCATGGGACAAAACCTTCAACCCCCGCCCTCCCCTCACTTGTTAAAGTTTGGACAGGTGTGGGAGGAGGGAGGGTTGAAGTGACTTCTTTGTCATTAGATTTT